>PVJL010009689.1:14468-43295 GCA_004026885.1 Lyroderma lyra | reverse complement strand
GTTGTGTGTTAGGGTAAATTTTGAGGCAGGGTTTGGCTATAAATTGTGGATAAAGTTAGGGTTTGAATAAGGGCTGGGGTTAGGGTTAGGTTTACAGTTATGTTAAGGGTTATGTTTTCAGTTAGGTTTAAGGTTAGGTTTTGAGTTTGGTATGAGAGTGGGTTAGGTTTGTGTTTCCATTTAGGGGCAGGATTACACTTAGGATTATGTTTTGAGTAAGCCTCATGTTCGGGTAAGTGTTAGAATGAGTTTGGGTTCAGAATTGATTTTGTGATTATGGTTAGGGTTAGAATTAATTTTGAGATTAAGATGTAAATTTAAAATGAAATTTTAAAGGCTTAGGTTTAGGTTTGGGGTTAGGTTTTTAATTCAGTATGGGGTTAGTGTTAGGGTCATATTAGTGTCTAGGTTTAGGTTTAAGACTGAGTTTATGATTAGTGTTACGGTTATGTTTGCATTTAAGGTAAGAGCTAGGGTTACGGTTATGTTTGCATTTAAGGTAAGAGCTAAAGTTTGGGTTGAGTTAGGGATTAAGGTTGAGGTTATATTTAAGGTCAGGCTTACCTTTATGGTATGGTTTACTTTTGAATTGGGATTAGGTTTAGTGTTCTTTTTAGGATACATGCTGGGGTTATGGTTGGGTGTATGATTTAGTAAAGGGGTAGGGCGAAGTTTAGAGTGAGTTTTGAAGTTCGATTATGGGTTAAAATTAGTTTTAAGTTTTAGGTGTATGTTTAGGATTAGGGCTGCAGTTTGGCTTAAGTTTAGGGTAAAGGTGAACTTTTCAGTTAGGATTGTGATTAGAGATAAGATTAGTTGTGAGTTTATAATTAGAATTCAGGAGCTAGTTAGGGTGAAGGCCAAGATGATGTTTACGCCCAGGGTTAGGCTTAGGGTTATGTTTAGGGATTTTGGTTAAGTCCATGGTTCATGTTAGAAGTAGTTTTAATTTCAGGTTTAGGTTTAGGGTTTGCTTTGAGTCAAGGGTTTGGGTGTAATTTGGGATTAAGTTCACGTTTAAGGTTAGGGAACAGGTCAGGTTTAGGGTTAGACTTAGGTGAAGAAATAAGGTTAAGATTCCATTTTGAGTTACATGGATAGTTATGGATAGGTTTAGGTTCAGGGATTACTTATGACTAAGTTTAGGGTCTGGTTCGTCCTTGAATTAGGTATTGTATTTGGGATAGTATTAATAATGATTCCTTACTTCTTTTTTTTGTTTAAGCTACAACATTTTCCTTTGAGATCATCAAAGTGGTTTTCAACTTTCCAGTTTCTTAGAAGAAACAATGGGGCATGAACTAACATAGTCTATTCAAATGCTTATCATAGGTCTCACTACCCAGTCTTCTCAGTTTTTCAAAAATAACTTCTCTATTTTCAAAGCTGTTTCCAGTTATCAGATCAGGATTGAGAGGAGGACTTCCCACAAAACTACCAAACACAAGCACCAGCCGCTTCCTTCCTTCCTCCCCGACCCCAAATGGCAATCATCCATGAAATGCTTAATAATGCTCCTGAATCTGTTTTTCCCATTTTCTCCACTTTCCATTCTGTATTTTACTTGTGTAGGAGTATTTCTAAATACTTAATTTAATTCTGAGTTGAATTCAAACCACAAATAAAAAAAGAATAGCAAAGGCTTCTATTTAAATATTCTAGAGGTTTGCATGTACTTATAACTCTAGTATTTTCAACAGTTATTTGTAAAACATACTCAAAGTGCATTCCGTGCTTGCTCTCCACACCCCGTGCCGCTGCCTTTCTTCATTTAGGAAAACAGTTCAGTACATTAGCATGCGTACAGTTAAACAAGGGGAGGCCCCTGCTAATTGACTGCTCACTAATCTCACAGACCATACAGAGAGACAGTAAGTTTAGTCCAAGGTTACACACCACTAAAATTTCTCGGCAAGAGAATGGCTGCCTGTTTTGCATGTAATTTGTTCCCAGCCACACAACCAGTAAGGATAGCATGGAACAGATAAAAGACCTACGTCAGTGTCCTGAAAAAAACACCCTTTTACTCTGGTATCTCGGGGGCCTAGCAATACCTTGAAATAGGTACGAAGTGATGCATCAGAATTTTCCATTTGAAAACCTAGGAACCCGGGAGAGAGCAGCTTGAAGAAGCGGTGTGGCTTCAAGAGGAGCACCCGTGGCCACCATAAGCCCAGGTTGAAGCGGGAGGACGACACCCAGATTGCACACCCACACTCCATGATGGAAAGAAGAAGGGGCCAGGGACCTATAATCACATCGTGGGCTGACCGTGACGTCACAGTGGCAGGGCCAGCCAATCGGGGCCTCGAGGCTGTATCAAGTGCTATGATGTCTTGCAGCCCCAGAGCCAATCATGACACAATAGACCTGTCGTGATTGTGAGTTCCAGAATGCCATGCAGTGGGAAGCGGAGACACTGGGAGAGGTATAGAGGTAAGTTTAGGACCTGTGTAAAGGATGAGATTCTGCTCAGCTTCACTTTGGTGTTAGCCTTAGAGTTAGCTTTGAGGTTAGAGATTTTGTTGAAATTGTGGTTAGTGTTCAGGATATGTAACGGTGGGGGTGAGAGGTATGTGTACTGTTGTGGTTATGATTAGTAAAAGGATCCATCTTTGAGTTAAGGTTTGTGTTAGGTTTCAGGTGAGGTTCAGGGCTAGCGTTTGGATTGGGTTTAAGTAAGGGCTGAGGTTAGGGTTAGGTTTACAGTTATGTTAAGGTTTATGTTTTAAGTTAAGTTTAAGGTTAGGTTTTGAGTTTGGTATGAGAGTGGGGTTAGGTTTGTGTTTCCATTTAGGGGCAGGATTCCACTTAGGATTAAGTTTTGAGTAAGATTCAAGTTAGGGTAGGTGTTAGAATGAGTTTGGGTTCAGAATTGATTTAGTGATGATGGTTAGGGTTAGTGTAGGATTAGAATTAATTGTGAGATTAGGAATTAAATTTATAATGAAATTTTAATGACAGGTTTAGGTTTGAGTTTAGGTTTTTAATTAAGTATAAGGATAGTGTTAGGTTCATTTTACATTCTAGGTTTTGGGTGAAGGCTTAGTTTATGATTAGTGGTATGGATAGGGTTCTTGTTATGTTCACATTTAAGGAAAGGGCTAAGGTTTGGGTTGAGTTTGTGATTCAAGTTAAGGTTAGTGTTAAGGTTAGGCTTACCATTTTGTTGTGGTTTCCTTTTAAATTGTGATTAGGTTTAGTGTTCTTTGTAGGTTATGTGCTGGGGTTATGGTTGGTGTCCGATTTAGTGAAGGTGTAGGATGAGGTATAGAGTGAGGTTTGAAGTTCGATTTGGGGTTAAAATTAGTTTTAAATTTTAGGTGTATGTTTAGGTTTAGGATTCCTGTTAGGCTTAGGTTTATGGTAAGGTTGAACTTTGCATTTGGGATTGTGGTTAGAAATAAGGTTAGTGGTGAGGTTAATTTGAGGATCAGGTGCTGGTTAGGGTGAGGGCCAAGATGATGTTGACGCCCAGGGTTAGGTTTGTGGTTCTGCTTCGGGATTTTGGTTATGCTCATGGTTCATGTTCCAAGTAGATTTAGTGTTAGGTTTAGGGTTTGCTTTGAGTCAAGGGTTTGGGTGTAAATTGGGATTGAGTTCATGGTTAAGGTTAGGGAACAGGCCAAGTTTAGGTTTAGACTTAGGGCTGGCAATAACGTTAAGATTCCATTATGAGTTCCATTGAACGTTATGGTTAGGTTTGTGTTTATGTTTCACTTATGACTAAGTTTAGGGTTAGGTTCGTCCTTGAGTTAGATACTGTGTTTGGGATAGTTTTAATACTGATTATTTTTTCTTTCTTTTAATTTGTGCCACCACATTGGCCATTGAGATCATCAAAACTGGTTTTCAACATTCCATTTTCCTAGAAGAGGCAATGGAGCCTGAACTCACATAGTCTTTTCAAATGCTCAACATAGATCTCACTACTCAGTCTTCTCTCAGGTTTTCAAAAATAACTTCTCAAATCTCAAAGATAATACAGTTATCTGATCAGGATTGAGAGGATAACTTACCATGAAAATAACAAACACAAGTACCAATCACTTCCTTCCTTTCTCCCAGACCCAAAACGGCAATCACCTATGAAATACTTAATAATGCAAATGAATCTGTTTTTCCGATTATCTCCACTTTCCATTCTGTATTTTAGTTGTTTAAGAGTATTTCTGAAATACTTACTTTAATTCTGAGTAGAATACAAATCATAAATGAAAAAAAGTAGCAGACGCTTCTATTTTAAATATTGTAGAATGCATGCACGCACATACACTCTAGTATTTTGAACAGTCAATTGTAAAACATACTGAATGTGCATTCTGTGCTTGCTGTCCCCAACCCCTGCCTCCTCCCTTCTTCATTGAGGAAAACAGTTCAGGAGAGTGGTGTGAGTACAGTTAAAGAAGGGGATACCCTTGCTAATTGAACGCTCACCTATCTCATAGAACATACAGAGAGACAGTAAGGTGAGTTCAAGTATATACACGACTAAAATTCCTCGGCAGGAGAACAGCTGCCTGTTCTTCATGTATTTTGTTCCCAGCCACACAACCACTAAGTATAGGGCAAAACAGATTAAAGTCCTTACGTAATTGTCCAGAAGAAATCACCCTTTTACTCTGATTTACCGGGAGCCTAGCAATGCCTTGAAATTGGTATGAAGTGATGCATCAAAATTTTCCATTTGAAAACCTCAGAACCCGGGAGAGAGCATCAGCTTGGAGAAGCGGTTCAGCGCCAACAGGAGCACCAGTGGACAACGGGAGCCCAGGCTGATGCGAGAGGACAGCACTTGCAGTGTGCATCCACCCTCCGTGATGGAAAGAGGAAGGCGCCTGGGACCTATAATCAGGACATGGGCTGACCGCCAAGTCACCGTGGCAGAGCCTGCCAATCGGGGCCCCGAGGATGTATCAAGTGCTACGATGTCTTGTGGCCCCAGAACCAATCAGGAGACAATAGATCTGTCGTGATTGTGCATTCCAGAATGCCATGCAGTGGGGAGCGGAGACCCTGGGAGAGGTATAGAGGTAAGTTTAGGATTTCTGTTAAGGATGAGATTCTGCACATCTTCAGGTTTGGTGTGAGCCTTAGAGTTGGCTTTGAGGTTAGAAATTTTGTTGACATTGTGGTTAATGTTCAGGATATGTAATGGTGGGTGTGAGAGTTATGTGTACTCTTGTTGTTATGATTAGTGTAAGGATCCATCTTTGAGTTAGGGTATGTGTTAGATTTCAGGTGAGGTTCAGGGCTAGTATTTGGATTGGTTTAGAAGAAGCTATGAGTTTATGGTATTAAGAATAGTTAAATGAGGTCTCTGGGGGTAAGGGCTATTGATAGAGTGAGGTAAAGTTTGAGGGTAGAGTTAGGATTTTAGTTAGGCATATGGTTCGGTTAGGGTTTGTGTGAGTTAATGATTAGGTGTAGTGATATAATTAGGCTTAGAGTTAATTTTGAGGTTGGGGTTAGGTTTTAAGTTAGGGTAGGAAAATGGCCGGTTTTAGGATGCAGTGAATATTTCAGTTTATGATTAGGTTTTTAGGATTAGCGTGAGATTTAGCTTGGAGTTCAGGGTTTGGTTTTCCATTAGAGTTGGGGTTGGGTTTCGAGTAAAAGCCAGTATGGGTTACTTTCAGGGATAGTGTTATGGGTAGGCTTCGGTTTTCAATTAGGGCTCGGTTTAGCGTTAGATTTCATTTTGGTATTATTTCTTGGGTATATTATGAGATTTAGAGGTAGGGTTCAGTTTATAGTGAAGCTGAGGGTTCTGTTTTAAATTAGTTTTGGAGTTGGTGTAGGATTAGGTTTGGGGTTCCGTTGTTATTTAGGCCAGGTTTATGGTTAGGGTTATTTATTTTTGTATTAAATTAATTACGGTGTCATTGATTAGTAAAATTATATTTCCAGGGTGAATTTCTATAATATATAATTTATGTTCATATATTGCATTATGCATTCAGTACTCAGAGTCAGTTCTTCCTTCCCCCTATATTTGGCCCACCCCTTTCCTCTTCTACCAGCTCTCTTTTTCCTTATTTTCTTATAACCACTAAAGTGTTGTCTGTATGTATGAGTTTTCGATTTTTCTTTGTTGCTTTCATTTCTACATCCCAAATAATAGTGAAATTCTCTGTTCCCAGCTTTTTCTATTTGATTTATTCCACTTAAAATGGTAATCTCCAGATCCATCCATGATGTCACAAATAGCAGTATTTCATCTTTACTTCTGGGCGAGTAGTGTTTCACTCGGTATTTGTACCACATCTCCTGCATCCAATCACTTGTTGAAGAACGTGTTTGTTGTTGATGTCTTGACCACCATAACTTACACTGCAAGGAACACAGGGGTACCTATATCTCTATGAGTACATGTTTTCAGATTTGAAGAATGGATACTCGGAGAAGGGATTTCTTGGTTATATGGTATCATCATTATTATTTTGGGGAACCTCCGTACTGTTTTCCATAGTTGCTGTGTCAATTGACTTGCCCACCTGCAGCATATGAATGTTCTTTATTCCCACAGCCTCTCCAACACGTGTTATTACTTGTCTCGTGGATCATAACCTTTGTATTAGTAACAGGTGTGAAGTGGTAATTCATGGCATTTCCCTAATAGCTACTGTACTTAAACATTTTGCATGTATCTCTTGGGTGTTTTAATAATCTGTCTTCTTGGGGAAAGTGTCTGTTCAAGTCCTCTGCCCATGTGTTAATGGGATTTTTTGTTTGTCTGGTGTTGAATTCTAGGCATTCTTTATATAGTTTAGATTTTAACCCCTTTTCAGTCATTGCTCGCAAATGTCTTCTCCCACTGTCAGTAGCCTCTTTGCTTTCTTGATGGTTTCTTTTGCTGTGCAGAAGCTTTTACATTTGCTACAGTCCTATTCATTTCTTTGACTTTTACTTCCCTTGCCTTTCATGTAACATTCATAAAACTCTTTCTGAAGCAAGGTCTACAGTTTTGGGACCTACGCATTCTTCTATGCAATTTATCATTATTAGTAGTATGTTTCGGTCTTTGGTCCAGAATGAGTTAATTTTGGTATATGGTGAAAAATGTCAGTCTAATTTCATTCTTTTGCAGGTGATTTTCTCTTTGCCCCAGCACCATTTATGGAAAATGGTTTCTTTGCTTCATGCTATATTTTTGGCTTTCTGTAAAAGTGATCTGCACATATATATGTTGGATTACTTCTGAGTTTTCATTTCTTTTTCATTGCTGATTGTGTGTGTGTGTGCCTGTTTTTCTGCAAATACCATGCTGCTTATATTACTGTCATTGTGTGTTATAGATTGATTTCAAAGAGAGTGAAACCTTCACAATTATATTTTTTTCCTTCGGATGCCTGTGGCTATTTTAGGTCTTTAAGATTCCATAGAAATCTGTTGATGATTTTCTTCAAATTTTTTGAAAAACTGTCATTGGAATTGTGATGGGGATGGCACTAAATCTGTTCATTGCTTTGTGTAACATGACCATTTTAATGAGTTTCATTCGTCCCATTCATGAACATAAAATCTCTGCATTTCTTTGTGCCTCCTTCAATTTCTTTTAAAGTCTTGTGTTTCTCCAAGTATAGGTCCCTCAGCCCCAGTGTTATGTTTCTTCTCAGCATTGAGATTAGGATAAAATACAAATAAGGGTTTGTGTTGCAATGAGCTTTAGGGTTATTGTTCTTTTTAGGTTGGTGGTATCGGTTAGAGTCAGAGTTATACTTAAAGTTAGGTTTAGTTTTAAGGTGATTATTAGAATTAGGGTTAAGATTAGAGTCATATTGACTTTTGAAGTTCCGGTTTCACTTCCACTTACTCTTATGATTAGGGTTAAGGTTAGGTCTAGAATTTGGTTTAGGTGAAGACATGGATTATGTAATGGGTAGATTTAGGGTATGTGTTTAGTTTCTGATGAGGTTAGAAACCATGTTAGGTTCAGGTAACTAGCTATGGTTAGCATTAGGTTAAGGGTTAGGGTTTGGGTTAGAGTTATGTTTGAGGTTATTTTTTTAGTTTTTAATTAAAAGTGGTGTAGGTTTAAGACTAAGATAAGGGCTGTAGTTAAGCCTAGGTTTAGCTTTAGGTGGACATTATTATTTAGATTTTGAGATAGGCTGAGGGTTAAAGATAAGGTTAGGTTTGATTTTATTATTAGGGTTAGCAGTAGAACAAAAGGTGAGATTGTGTTTAAGGTTAGATTTTGTGCTTATGTTAAGGTTTTTTGTTATACTAATGGTTCCATTGAGAGCTAGGTAAGAAGGAGTATGTTAGGGTAAGCTTTGAGGCAAGGATTGGCTCTAAATTGGGGATAAAGTTAGGGTTAGATTAAGGGCTGGGGTTAGGGTTAGGTTTACAATTATGTTAAGGGTTGTTTTAAATTAAGTTTAAGTTTAGGTTTTGAGCTTGGTATGAGAGCGGGGTTAGGATTGTGTTTCCATTTAGGGGCAGGATTACACTTTGGATTAAGTTTTGAGTAAGCTTCAAGTTAGGGTAAGTGTTAGAATGAGTTTGTGTTCAGAATTGATTTAGTGATGATGATTAGGGTTAGTGTAGGATTTGAATTACATGTGAGATTAGGATGTAAAATTAAAATGAAATATTAATGACTTAGGTTTATGTTTGAGGTTAGGTTTTTAATGAAGTATAAGGATAGTGTTACATTGATTTTACAGTCTAGGTTTAGGGTTAAGGCTGAGTTTATGATTAGTGGTATGGATAGGGTTCTGGTTATGTTTATATTTAAGGAAAGGGCTAAGGTTTAGGTTGAGTGTGTGATTCAAGTTAAGGTTAGAGTTAAGTTTAGGCTTATCATTTTGTTATGGTTTCCTTTTAAATTGTGATTAGGTTTAGTGTTCTTTGTAGGTTATATGCTGGTGTTAAGGTTGGTGTACGATTGTGTGAAGGGGTAGTATGAAGGTTAGAGTGAGGTTTGAAGTTCGATTTTGTGTTAAAATTAGGTTTAAGTTTTAGGTGTATGTTTAGGTTTAGTACTCCCGTTAGGCTTAAGTTTAGGGTAAGGGTGAACTTTGCCGTTAGGATTGTGATTAGAGATAAGGTGAATTGTGAGGTTAAGTTTACGATCAGGTGCTGGTTAGGGTGAGGGCCAAGATGATGTTGACGCCCAGGGTTAGGTTTGGAGTTACGCCCAGGGATTTTGGTAAAGCTCATGGTTCATGATCCAAGTAGAGTTTATTGTTAGGTTTAGGATTAGGGTTTGCTTTTAATCAAGGGTTTGCGTGTAAAATGGGATTGAATTCATGGTTTAGGTTAGGGAACAGGCCAGGATTAGGGTTAGACTTAGGGCTATCAATAAGGTTAAGATTCCATTATGAGTTCCATTGAAAGTTAGGGTTAGGTTTGTTTTTAGGTTTCACTGATGACTAATTTTAGGGTTAGATTCATCCTTGAAGTAGGTATTTTGTTTGTGATAATTTTAATACTGATTCCTTTTTTTTTAATATTTGCTCCATATTAGCCTTTGAGATCATCAAAGGTGGTTTTCAACTTCCCATTTACCTAGAAGAAGCAATGGGAGCCTGAACTCACATAATCTATTGAAATGCTCAACATACATCTCATTACTCAGTCTTCTCTCAGGTTTTCAAAAATAACATCTCAAATCTCAAAGCTATTTAGAGTTATCAGATCAGGATTGAGAAGATGACTTCCCACGAAAATACCAAACACAAGTACCAACCACTTCCTTCCTTCCTCCCTGGCCCCAAACGACAATAACCTATGAAATGCTTAATAATGCGAATGAATCTGTTTTTCCCATTATCTCCACTTTCCATTCTGTATTTTAGTTATGTAAAAGTATTTATGAAATAATTACTTTAGTTCTGAGTAGAATACAAAACATAAATTAAAAAAAATAGCTGAGGCTTCTATTTTAAATATTCTATAAGGCATGTGTGCACATAAACTCTAGTATTTTGAACAGTCAATTGTAAAACATACTCAAAGTGAATTCTGTGCTTGGTGTCCCCACCTCTGGCCACCTCCCTTCTTCATTTAGGAAAACAGTTCAGAAGAGTGGTGTGAGTACAGTTAAAGAAGGGGATGCCCCTGCTATTTGAACGCTTACCTATCTCACAGAACATAAAGAGAGACAGTAAGGTGGGTTTAAGGTTATACACGACAAAAATACCTTGGCAAGAGAACAGCTGCCTGTTCTTCATGTATTTTGGTCCCAGCCACACAAACACTAAGTATAGGGTAATACAGATAAAAGTCTGTACATAATTGTCCAGAAGAAACAACCCTTTTACTCTGGTTTATCAGGGGCCTAGCAATGCCTTTAGATAGGTATGAAATGATGCAACAAAATTTTCCATTTGAAAACCTCAGGACCCGGGAGAGAGCAGCAGCTTGGAGAAGTGGTTCAGCACCAACAGGAGCGCCAGTGGCCCACTGGAGCCCAGGCTGATGCGAGAACACAGCACTTGCAGTGCGCACACACTCTCCGTGATGGGAAGAGGAAGGAGCCAGGGACATATAATCAGAACATGGGCTGACTGCGACTTTGGAGATGCAGGGCCAGCCAATCGGGCCCCGAGGCTGTAATAAGCCCTATGATGTCTTGGGACCCCAGAGCCAATCGTAAGACAATAGAACTGTGGTAATTGTGATTTGCAGAATGCAATGTAGTGGGGAGCAGGGACCCTGTGCGAGGTACAGAGGTAAGTTTAGGACTTGTGTTAAGGATGAGATTCTGCGCAGAATTAGCTTTGGTGTTAGCCTTAGAGCTAGCTTTGAGGTTAGAGATTTTGTTGAAATTGTGGTTAGTGTTCAGGATACGTAAAGGTGGGGGTGAGAGGTATGTGTACTGTTATGGTTTTGATTAGTGTAACGATCCATCTTGTATTTAGGGTACGTGATAGGTTTCAGGTGAGGTTCAGCGCTAGTATTTGGATGGGGTCAGAAGAAGCTATGAGGTTATGGTATTAAGAATATTAAAATGAGGGCTCTGGGTAGAAGTGCTATTGATAGAGTGAGGTAAAGTTTGAGGGTAGAGTACGGTTTTTAGTTAGGCATATGGTTGGGTTAGTGTTTGGGTGAGTTAATGATTGGGTGTAGTGGTATAATTAAGCTTAGAGTTAATTTTGAGGTTGGGGTTAGGTTTTAAGTGAGGGTAGGAGAAGGGCCGGTTTTAGGATGCGGTGAAGATTTCAGTTTATGATTAGGATTTCAGGATTAGGGTGAGATTTAGCTTGGAAGTCAGGGTTTGGTTTTCCATTAGAGTTGGTTTTGGGTTTCGAGTGAAAGCCAGTATGGGTTACTTTCAGGGATAGTGTTATGGGTACGCTTCGGTTTTCAAATAGGGCTCGTTTTACCGTTCGATTTCGGTTTGGTATTATTTCTTGAGTATATTATGAGATTTAGAGGTAGGGTTCAGTTTATAGTGAAGCTGAGGGTTCTGTTTTAAATTAGTGTTGGAGTTGTTGTAGGATTAGGTTTGGGGTTCCGTTGTTATTTAGGCCAAGTTTATGGTTAGGGTTATTTATTTTTGTATTAAATTAATTAGGGTGACATTGATTAATAAAATTATATTTCCAGGGTGTATTTCTATAATATATAATTTATATTCATATATTGCATTGTGCGTTCAGCAGCCAGAGTCAGTTCTTCTTTCCACCTATATTTGATCCACCCCTTTCCTCTTCTACCACCTCTCTTTTTCCTTACATTCTTGTAATCACTAAAGTGATGTCCGTATATATGAGTTTTTGGTTTTTCTTTTTTGCTTTCATTTCTACATCCCAAATATGAGTGAAGTTCTCTGGTTCCCACCTTTTTCTATTTGATTTATTTCCCTTAGCATGGTAATCTCCAGACCCATCCATGTTGACCCAAATGGCAGTATTTCATCTTTACTTCTGCACGAGTAGTGTTTCACTGGGTATTTGTACCACATCTCCTGCATCCAGTCACGTGTTGTAGAACATGTAGGTTGTTGACATGTCTTGACCACCATAACTTGCACTGCAAGGAACACAGGGCTACCTATATCTCTATGAGTGTGTGTGTTCAGATTTGGAGGGTGGATACCCAGAGAAATTGTTGCTTGGTTGTATGGTATCATCATTCATAAAATTAAGGGGAACCTCCGTATTGTTTTCCATAGTTGCTGTGTCAATTGACATGCCCACCTGCAGCATATGAGAGTTCTTTATTCCCACAGCCTCTCCATCACTCGTTATTACTTGTCTTGTGGATCATAGCCTTTCTATTAGTAACAGGTGTGAAGTGGTGGTTCATGGCATTTCTCTAATAGCTAGTGTACTTAAACATTTTGTATGTATCACTTGGCTGTTTGAATAATCTTACTCTGCCCATGTGATAATCAGTTTGTTGGCTGGTCTGGTGTTGAGTTCTAGGAGTTCTTTTTATAGTTTAGATTTTAACCCCTTTTCAGTCATTGCTTACAAATGTCTTCTCCCTCTCTGTCAGTAGCTTCTTTTCTTTCTTGATGGTTTCTTTGGCTGTGCAGAAGCTTTTATGTTTGGTCCAATCCCATTCATTCTTTTTGACTTTTACTTCCCTTGCCTTTGAGATAATATTCCTAAAACTCTTTCTGAAGCAACGTCTACAGGTTTGGGACCTACAATTTCTTCTATGCAATTTATCATTATTGGTAGTATGTTTAGGTCTTTGGTCCCGATTGAGTTAATTTTGGTATATGGTGAAAACTGTCAGTCTAGTTTCATTATTTTGCATGTGATTTTTTTCTATGCCCCAGCACTATTTATGAACAATGGTTTCTTTGCTTCATGTTATATTTTTAGCTTTCTGTAAAAAACAATCTCCGCATATATATGTGGGATTACTTCTGGGTTTTCAGTTCATTTTCATTGGTGTGTGTGTGTGTGCCTATTTTTCTGCAAATACCATGCTGCTTTCATTACTGTCATTGTGTGTTATAGATTGAAGTAAAAGAGAGTGAAACCTTCACCATTATTTTTATTTTCCTTCGGATGCCTGTGGCTATTTGGGGTCTTTTTATTGTTTTGTATTGTTTTTTTGTTTTTTTGTTTTTTTTGTTTTGGTATGTGTGTACCTCCCTGACTGAGACTCGAACTCAGGCCCCAGAGCTGACAGCGCCAACACTGAAGCCTTAAATCACCTTCAGGGAACTCCCAGGGGGTCTTTTTAGATTCTATAAAAATCTGTTGATGTTTTTCTTCAAATTATTTGAAATGCTGTCATTGGAATTTTGATGGAGATGGCAATAAATCTGTTCATTTCTTTGTGTAACCTGACCATTTTAATGATGTTCATTCGTCCCATTCATGAACATAAAATCTCTGCATTTCTTTGTGCCTCCTTCAATTTCTTTTAAGGTCTTGTGTTTGTCAAAGTATAGGTCCCTCAAACCATGTGTTAGGTTTCTTCTCAGCATTGAGGTTAGGGTTAAAATACAAATTAGGGATGGTGTTGGACTAAGCTTTAGGGTTATTGCTCTTTTTAGGTTGGTGGTATCAGTTAGAGTCAGAGTTATATTTAAGGTTAGGTTTAGTGTTAAGCTGATCATTAGAATTAGGGTTAAGTTTACGGTTATATTGACTTTTGAAGTTCGGGTTCCACTTTCAATTACTCTTATGATTAGTGTTAGCGTTAGGTCTAAAATTCGGTTTAAGGGAAGGCACGGGTTATGTAATGGGTAGATTTAGGGTATGTGTTTAGTTTCTGAAGATGTTAGAAACCATGTTAGGTTCAGGTAACTAGCTATGGTTAGCATTAGGTTAAGGGTTAGGGTTCGGTTTAGAGTTAGGTTTGAGGTTTTTTTTAGTTTTTAATTAAAAGTGGTGTAGGTTTAAGACTAAGATAAGGGCTGTAGTTAAGCCTAGGTTTAGCTTTAGGTGGACATTATGATTTAGATTTTGAGATAGGCTGAGGGTTAAAGATAAGGTTAGGTTTGATTTTATTATTAGGGTTAGCAGTAGAACAAAAGGTGAGATTGTGTTTAAGGTTAGATTTTGTGCTTATTTTAAGGTTTTTTTGTTATATTCATTGTTCCATTGAGAGCTAGGTAAGAAGGAGTGTGTTAGGGTAAGCTCTGAGGCAGGGATTGGCTCTAAATTGGGGATGAAGTCAGGGTTAGAATAAGGGCTGAGGTTAGGGTTAGGTTTACAGTTACATTAAGGGTTATGTTTTAAGTTAAGTTTAAGGTTAGGTTTTGAATTTGGTATAAGAGTGGGGTTAGGTTTGTGTTTCCATTAGGGACAGGATTATACTTTGGATTAAGTTTTGAGTAAGCTTCAAGTTAGGGTAAGTGTTAGAATGCGTTTTGGTTCAGAATTGATTTAATGATAATGGTTTGGGTTAGTGTGGGATTTGAATTACATGTGAGATTAGGACGTAAAATTAAAATGAAATATTAAGATCTTAGGTTTAGGTGTGAGGTTAGGTTTTAATTAAGAATAAAGGTAGTGTTAGGTTCATTTTACAGTCTAGGTTTAGGGTTAAGGCTGAGTTTATGATTAGTGGTATGGATAGGGTTCTGGTTATGTTTACATTTAAGGAAAGAGCTAAGGTTTGGGTTGAGTTTGTGATTCAAGTTAAGGATAGTGTTAAGTGTAGACTTATCATTTTGTTATGGTTTCCTTTTAAATTGGGATTAGTATTAGTGTTCTTTTTAGGTTATATGCTGTAGTTAAGGTTGGTGTATGATTGCGTGAAGGGGTAGTATGAGAGTTAGAATGAGGTTTGAAGTTTGATTTTGGGTTAAAATTAGTTTTAAGTTTTAGATGCATGTTTAGCTTTAGGACTCCAGTTAGGCTTAAGTTTAGGGTAAGGGTGAACTTTGCAGTTTGGATTATGATTAGAGATAAGGTGAGTTGTGAGGTTAAGTTTACGATCAGGTGCTGGTTAGGGTGAGGGTCAAGATGATGTTGACGACCAGGGTTAGGTTTGGGGTTACACTTAGGGATTTTTGTTATGCTCATGGTTCATGATCCAAGTAGATTTATTGTTAGGTTTAGGTTTAGGGTTTGCTTTGAGTCAAGGGTTTGGGTGTAAATTGGGATTGAGTTCATGGTTTAGGTTACGGAACAGGCCAGTTTTAGGGTTAGACTTAGGGCTAGGAATAAGGTTAAGATTCCATTATGAGTTCCATTGAAAGTTAGGGTTAGGTTTGGTTTTAGGGTTCACTTATGACTAAGTTAAGGGTTACGTTCGTTGAATTAGGTATTGTGTTTGGGATAATTTTAACACTGATTCCTTTATTTTTTTTTAATTTTTGCCCCACATTTCCCTTTGAGAACATCAAAGGTTGTTTTCAACTCCCCATTTATTTAAAAGAAGCAATGGGGCCTAAACACACATAGTGTATTGAAATGCTCAATACAGATCTCACTACTAAGTCTTCTCTCAGGTTTTCAAAAATAACTTCTCAAATCTCAAAGCTATTTACAGTTATCAGATCAGGATTGAGAGGATGACTTACCACGAAAATACCAAACAAAAGTACCAGCCACTTCCTTCCTTCCTCCCAGACCCAAAACGACATTCACCTATGAAATGCTTAATAATGCGAATGAATCTGTTTTTCCCATTATCTCCACTTTCCATTCTGTATTTTATTTGTGTAAGAGTATTTCTGAAATACTTACTTTAGTTCTGAGTAGAATACAAAACATAAATTAAAAAAAAAATCGCTGAGGCTTCTATTTGAAATATTCTATAAGGCATGCGTGCACATAAACTCTAGTATTTTGAACAGTCAATTGTAAAACATACTCAAAGTGAATTCTGTGCTTGGTGTCCCCACCTCTGGCCGCCTCCCTTCTTTATTTAGTAAAACAGTTCAGGAGAGTGGTGTGAGTACAGTTAAAGAAGGGGATGCCCCTGCTATTTGAACACTCACCTATCTCACAGAACATAAGGTGGGTTCAAGGTTATACACGGCTAAAATTCCTCGGCAAGAGGTCAGCGGCCTTTTCTGCATGTATTTTGGTCCCACCCACACAACCACTAAGTATAGGGTAAAACAGATAAAAGTACGTATGTAATTGTCCAGAAGAAACCACCCTTTTACTCTGGTTTGTCGGGGGCCTAGCAATACCTTTAGATAGGTATGAAGTGATGCATCAAAATTTTCCATTTGAAAACATCAGGACCCTGGAGAGAGCAGCAGTTTGGAGAAGTGGTTGGGCGCCAACAGGAGCGCCAGTGGCCCACCGGTGCCTAGGCTGATGAGAGAGGAGAGCAGTTGCAGTGCGCACCCACTCTCCACGATGGGAGGAGTAGGGAGCCAGGGACCTATAATCAGAACATGGGCTGACCGCGACGTTGCAGAGGCAGGGACAGCCAATCAGGCCCCGAGGCTGTATCAAGCCCTATGATGTCTTGGGACCCCAGAACCAATCACGAGACAATAAAACTGTCATGTTTGTGATTTGCAGAATGCGATGCAGTGGGGAGAAGGGACCCTAGGAGAGGTATAGAGGTAAGTTTAGGACTTATGTTAAGGATGAGATTCTGTGCAGATTTAGCTTTGGTGTTAGCCTTAGAGTTAGCTTTGAGGTTAGAGATTTTGTTGAAATTGTGGTTAGTGTTCAGGATACGAAAAGGTGGGGGTGAGAGGTATGTGTACTGTTGTGGTTTAGATTAGTGTAAGCATCCATCTTGTAGTTAGGGTATGTTTTGGTTTCAGGTGAGGTTTAGGGCTAGTGTTTGGATGGGGTCAGAAGAAGCTATGAGGTTATGGTATTAAGAATATTAAAAGGAGGGCTCTGGGTAGAAGGGCTATTGATAGAGTGAGGTAAAGTTTGAGGGTAGAGTACGGTTTTTAGTTAGGCATATGGTTGGGTTAGGGTTTGGGTGAGTTAATGATTAGGTGTAGTGATATAATTAGGCTTAGAGTTAATTTTGAGGTTGGGGTTAGGTTTTAAGTGAAGGTAGGAGAAGGGCCGGTTTTAGGATGCGGTGAAGATTTCAGTTTATGTTTAGGATTTTAGGATTAGGGTGAGATTTAGCTTGGAAGTCAGGGTTTCGTTTTCCATTAGAGTTGGGTTTGGGTTTTGAGTAAAAGCCAGTATGGGTTACTTTCAGGGATAGTGTTAAGGGTAGGCTTCGGTTTTCAGTTAGGTCTCGGTTTAGCGTTAGATTTCGGTTTGGAATTATTTCTTGAGTATATTATGAGATTTAGAGGTAGGGTTCAGTTTATAGGGAAGCAGAGGGTTCTGTTTTAAATTAGTGTTGGAGTTGGTGTAGGATTAGGTTGGGGGTTGCGTTATTTAGGCCAGGTTTATGGTTAGGGTTATTTATTTTTGTATTAAATTAATTATGGTGACATTGATTAATAAAATTATATTTCCAGGGTGCATTTCTGTAAAATATAATTTATATTCATATATTGCATTATGCGTTCAGCAGCCAGAGTAAGTTCTTCCTTCCACCTATATTTTCGCACCCCTTTCCACTTCTACCACCTCTCTTTTTCCTTACATTCTTGTAATCACTAAAGTGTTGTCTGTTGTAAGAGTTTTCGATTTTTCTTTGTTGCTTTAATTACTACATCCCAAATATGAATGAAGTTCTCTGGTTGCCAACTTTTTCTATTTGATTTATTTCCCTTAGCATGGTAATCTCCAGACCCATCCATGTTGACAAAAACGGTAGTATTTCATCTTTACTTCTGAGCGAGTAGTGTATCACTAGGTATTTGTACCACATCTCCTGCATCCAGTCACGTGTTGTAGAACATGTTGGTTGTTGACATGTCTTGACCACCATAACTTGCACTGCAAGGAACACAGGGCTACCTATATCTCTATGAGTACGTGTGTTCAGATTTGGAGGGTGGATACACAGAGAAGAGGTTACTTGGTTGTATGGTATCATCATTCTTACAATTTTGGGGAACCTCCGTAGTGTTTTCCATAGTTTCTGTGTCAATTGACATGCCCACCTGCAGCATATGAGAGTTCTCTATTGCCACAGCCTCTCCAACACTCGTTATTTCTTGTCTTGTGGATCATAGCCTTTCTATTAGTAACAGGTGTGAAGTGGTAGTTCATGGCATTTCTCTAATAGTTAGAGTACTTAAACATTTTGTATGTATCTCTTGGCTATTTGAACAAACTGTCTTCTTGGGCGAAGTGTCTGTTCAAGTACTCGGCCCATGTGTTAATCGATGTGTTTTTGGTCTGGTGTTGAGTTCTAGGAGTTCTTTATATAGTTTAGCTTTTAACCCCTTTTCAGTCATTGCTTGCAAATGTCTTCTCCCTCTCTTTCGGTAGCCTCTTTGCTTTCTTTATGGTTTCTTTGGCTGTGCAGAAGCTTTTACATTTGGTCCAGTCCCATTCATTTCGTTTGACTTTTACTTCCCTTGCCTTTGAGGTAATATTCCTAAAACTCTTTCTGAAGGAAGGTCTACAGTTTTGGGACCTACATTTTCTTCTCTGCAATTTATCATTATGCGTAGTATGTTTAGGTCTTTGGTCCCGATTGAGTTAATTTTGGTATAAGGTGAAAACTGTCAGTCTAGTTTCATTCGTTTGCATGTGATTTTTTCTATGCCCCAGCACTATTTATGAAAAATGGTTTCTTTGCTTCATGTTATATTTTTAACTTTCCGTAAAAAACGATCTCCTCATATATATGTGGGATTACTTCTGTGTTTTCAGTTCTTTTTCATTGGTGTGTGTGTGTGCCTATTTTTCTGCAAATACCATGCTGCTTATATTACTGTCATTGTGTGTTATAGATTGAAGTAAAAGAGAGTGAAACCTTCACCATTATTTTTATTTTCCTTCGCATGCCTGTGGCTATTTGGGGTCTTTTTAGATTCCATACAAATCTATTGATGTTTTTCTTCAAATTATTTGAAATACTGTCATTGGAATTGTGATGGAGATGGCAATAAATCCGTTCATTTCTTTGTGTAACTTGACCATTTTAATGATGTTCATTTGTACCATTCATGAACATAAAATCTCTGTATTACTTTGTGCCTCCATCAATTTCTTTTAACGTCTTGTGTCTGTCAAAGTATAGGTCCCTCAACCCCTGTATTACGTTTCTTCTCAGCATTGAGGTTAGGGTTAAAATACAAATTAGGGATTGTGTTGGACTAAGCTTTAGGGTTATTGCTCTTTTTAGGTTGGTGGTATCAGTTAGAGTCAGAGTTATAATTAAGGTTAGGTTTAGTGTTAAGCTGATCATTAGAATTAGGGTTAAGTTTAGGGTTATATTGACTTTTGAAGTTTGGGTTCCACTTTCAATTACTCTTATGATTAGTGGTAGGGTTAGGTCTAAAATTCGGTTTAAGGGAAGGCAAGGGTTATGTAATGTGTAGATTTAGGGTATGTGTTTAGTTTCTGAATATGTTAGAAACCATGTTAGGTTCAGGTAACTAGCTATGGTTAGCATTAGGTTAAGGGTGAGGGTTCGGGTTAGAGTTAGGTTTGAGGTTACTTTTTTAGTTTTTAATTAAAAATGGTGTAGGTTTAATACTACGATAAGGGCTGTAGTTAAGCCTAGGTTTAGCTTTAGGTGGACATTATGATTTAGATTTTGAGATAGGCTGAGGGTTAAAGATAAGGTTAGGTTTGATTTTCTTATTAGGGTTAGCAGTAGAACAAAAGGTGAGATTGGGTTTAAGGTTAGATTTTGTGCTTCTGTTAAAGTTTTTTTGTTATGTTCATGGTTCCATTGAGAGCTAGGTAAGAAGGAGTGTGTTAGGGTAAGCTTTGAGGCAGGGATTGGCTCTAAATTGGGGATGAAATTAGGGTTAGAGTAAGGGCTGGGGTTCGGGTTAGGTTTACAGTTATGTTAAGGGTTATGTTTTAAGTTAAGTTTAAGGTTAAGTTTTGAGCTTGGTATTAGAGTGGGTTTAGGTTTGTGTTTCCATTTAGGGGCAGGATTACACTTTGGATTAAGTTTTGAGTAAGCATCAAGTTAGGGTAAGTGTTAGAATGAGTTTGGGTTCAGAATTGATTTAGTGATGATGGTTAGGGTTAGTGTAGGATTTGAATTAAATGTGAGATTAGGATGTAAAATTAAAATGAAATTTTAATGACTTAGTTTTAGGTTTGAGGTTAGGTTTTTAATTAAGTGTAAGGATAGTGTTACATTCATTTTACAATCTAGATTTAGGGTTAAGGCTGAGTTTATGATTATTGGTATGAATAGGGTTCTGTTTATGTTTACATTTAAGGAAAGCGCTAAGGTTTGAGTTGAGTTTGTGATTCAAGTTAAGGTTAGTGTTATGTTTAGGCTTATCATTTGGTTATGTTTTCCTTTTAAATTGGGATTAGAATTAGTGTTCTTTTTAGGTTATATGCTGGGTTTAAGGTTAGTGTACGATTGAGTGAAGGGGTAGTATGAGGGTTAGAATGAGGTTTGAAGTTCGATTTTGGGTTAAAATTAGTTTTACGTTTTAGGTGTATGTTTAGGTTTAGGACTCCAGTTAGGCTTCAGTTTAGGGTAAGTGTGAACTTTGCAGTTAGGATTGTGATTAGAGATAAGGTGAGTTGTGAGGTTAAGTTTATGATCAGGTGCTGGTTAGGGTGAGGGCCAAGATGATGTTGACACCCAGGGTTCGGTTTGGGGTTACGCTTAGGGATTTTTGTTATGCTCATGGTTCATGATCCAAGTAGATTTATTGTTAGGTTTAGGTTTAGGGTTTGCTTTGAGTCAAGGGTTTGCGTGTAAATTGGGATTGAGTTCATGGTTTAGGTTAGGGAACAGGCCAGTTTTAGGTTTAGACTTAGGGCTAGGAATAAGGTTAAGATTCCATTATGAGTTCCATTGAAAGTTAGGGTTGGGTTTTGTTTTAGGGTTCACTTATGACTAAGTTTAAGTTTAGGTTCGTCCTCGAATTATGTATTGTGTTTGGGATAATTTTAATACTGATTCCTTTTTTTTATAATTTTTGCCCCATATTTGCTTTTGAGATCATGAAAGGTTGTTTTCAACTCCCCATTCACCTAGAAGAAGCAATGGGGCCTGAACTTACATAGTCTATTGAAATGCTCAACATAGATCTCACTGCTCAGTATTCTCTCAGGTTTTTAAAAATAACTTGTCAAATCTCAAAGCTATTTACAGTTATCAGATCAGGAATGAGAGGATAAATTCCCATGAAAATATCAAACACAAGTACCAGCCACTTCCTTCCTTCCTCCCAGACCCAAAACAACAATCACCTGTGAAATGCTGAATAATGCGAATGAATCTGTTTTTCCCATTATCTCCACTTTCCATTCTGTATTTTAGTTGTGTAAGAGTATTTCTGAAATACTTACTTTAATTCTGAGTAGAATACAAAACATAAATAAAAAAAATAGCTGAGGCTCCTATATTAAATATTCTAGAATACATGCTTGCACATACACTCTAGTATTTTGAACAGTCAATTGTAAATCATACTCAAAGTGAATTCTGTGTTTGCTATCCCCACCCCTGGCCACTTCCCTTCTTCCTTTAGGAAAACAGTTCAGGAGAGTGGTGTGAGTACAGTTAAAGAGGGGAATGCCTCTGCTATTTGAACGCTCACCTATCTCACAGAACCTAAAGAGAGACAGTAAGGTGGGTTTAAGGTTATACATGACTAAAATTCCTCAACAGGAGAACAGCTGCCTCTTCTTCATGTATTTTGGTCCCAGGCACACAACCACTGAGTATAGGGTAAAACAGATAAAAGTACGTACGTAATTTTCCAGAAGAAACGACCCTTTTACTCTGGTTTATCAGAGGCCGAGCAATGTATTTAGATAAGTAGGAAGTGATGCATCAAAATTTTCCATTTGTAAAACTCAGGACCGGAGAGAGAGCAGCAGGTTTGAGAAGTGGTTCAGCGCCAACAGGAGCGCCAGTGGCCCACGGGAGCCCAGGCTGATGAGAGAGGACAGCACGTGCAGTGCGCACACACTCTCCGCGATGGGAAGAGGAAGGAACCAGGGACCTATAATCAGAACATGGGCTGACCGCGACGTTGCAGAGGCAGGGCCAGCCAATCGGGCCCCGAGGCTGTATCAAGCCCTATGATGTCTTGGGACCTCAGAGCCCATCACGAGGCAGTAGAACTGTCGTGATTGTGATTTGCAGAATGCAATGCAGTGGGGAGCAGGGACCCTGGGAGAGGTATAGAGGTAAGTTTAGGACTTGTGTTAAGGATGAGATTCTGCGCAGATTTAGCTTTGGTGTTAGCCTTAGAGTTAGCTTTGAGGTTAGAGATTTTGTTGAAATTGTGGTTAGTGTTCTGGATACGTAAAGGTGGGGGTGAGAGGTATGTGTACTGTTGTGGTTTAGATTAGTGTAAGGATCCATCTTTGAGTTAGGGTATGTGTTAAGTTTCAGGTGAGTTTCAGGGCTAGTATTTGGATGGGGTCAAAAGAAGCTATGAGGTTATGTTATTAAGGATATTAAAATGAGGGCTCTGGGTAGAAGGGCTATTGATAGAGTGAGGTAAAGTTTGAGGGTAGAGTACGGTGTTTAGTTAGGCATATGGTTGGGTTAGTGTTTGGGTGAGTTAATGATTAGGTGTAGTGATATAATTAGGCTTAGAGTTAATTTTGAGGGTGGGGTTAGGTTTTAAGTGAGGGTAGGAGAAGGGCCGGTTTTAGGATGCGGTGAAGATTTCAGTTTATGATTAGGAATTTAGGATTAGGGTGAGATTTAGCTTGGAAGTCAGGGTTTGGTTTTCCATTAGAGTTGGGGTTGGGTTTCGAGTAAAAGCCATTGTGGGTTACTTTCAGGGATAGTGTTATGGGTAGGTTTCGGTTTTCAATTAGGGCTCGGTTTAGCGTTAGATTTCGGTTTGGGATTATTTCTTGAGTATATTATGAGATTTAGAGGTAGGGTTCAGCTTATAGGGAAGCTGACGGTTCTGTTTTAAATTAGTGTTGGTGTTGGTGTAGGATTACGTTTGGGGTTCCATTGTTATTTAGGCCAGGTTTATAGTTATGGGTATTTATTTTCGTATTAAATTAATTACGGTGACATTGATTAATAAAATTATATTTCCATGATGCATTTCTCTAATATATAATTTATATTCATATATTGCATTGTGCGTTCAGCAGCCAGAGTCATTTCTTCCTTCCACCTATATTTGACCCACCCCTTTCCTCTTCTACCACCTCTCTATTTCCTTACATTCTTGTAATCACTAAATTGTTATGTGTATGTACGAGTTTTCTATTTTTCTTTCTTGCTTTCATTTCTACATCCCAAATATGAGTGAAGTTCTCTGCTTCCCAACTCTTTCTATTTGATTTATTTCCCTTAGCATGGTAATCTCCAGACGCATCCATGTTGACACAAATGATAGTATTTCATCTTTACTTCTGGGCGAGTAGTGTTTCACTGTGTATTTCTACCAAATCTCCTGTATCCATTCACGTGTTGTAAAACATGTTGGTTGTTGACATGTCTTGACTACCATAACTTGCACTGCAAGGAACACAGGGCTACCTATATCTCTATGAGTACGTGTGTTCAGATTTGGGGGGTGGATACCCAGAGACGGGGTTGCTTGATTGTATGGTTTCATCATTTTTAGCCTTTTGGGGAACCTCCGTAGTGTTTTCCATAGTTTCTGTGTCAATTGACATGCCCACCGGTAGCACATGAGAGTTCTCTATTCCCACAGCCTCTCCAACACTCCTTATTATTTGTCTTGTCGATCATAGCCTTTCTAATAGTAACAGGTGTGAAGTGTTAGTTCATGGCATTTCTCTAATAGCTAGAGTACTTAAACATTTTGTATGTATCTCTTGGCTGTTTGAATAATCTGTCTTCTTGTGTGAAGTGTCTGTTCAAGTACTCTGCCCATGTGTTAATCGGATTGTTTGTTGGTCTGGTGTTGAGTTATAGGAGTTCTTTATATAGTTTAGCTTTTAACCCCTTTTCAGGCATTGCTTGCAAAATACTTCTCCCTCTCTGGCGGTAGCTTCTTTGCTTTCTTGATGGTTTCTCTGCTGTGTAGAAGGTTTTACGTTTGGTCCAGTCCTATTCATTTCCTTTGACTTTTACCTCCCTTGCCTTTGAGGTAATATTCCTAAAACTCTTTCTGAAGCAAGGTCTATAGGTTTGGGATCTACGTTTTCTTCTATGCAGTTTATGATTATGCGTAGTATGTTTAGGTCTTTGGTCCCGATTGAGTTAATTTTGGTTTATGGTGAAAATGGTCCATCTAGTTTCATTCTTTTGCATTTGATTCTCTCTATGCCCCAGCACTATTTATGATAAATGTTTTCTTTCCTTCATGTTATATTTTTAGCTTTCCGTAAAATATGACATCCACATATATATATGTGAAATTACTTCTGGGTTTTCAGGTCTTTTTCATTGGTGTGTATGTGTGCCTATTTTTTGCAAATACCATGCTGCTTATTTACTGTCATTGTGTGTTATAGATTGAAGTAAAAGAGAGTGAAACCTTCATCATTATTTTTATTTTCCTTCGGATGCCTGTGGCTATTTGGGGTCTTTTTAGATTCCATACAAATCTGTTGATGTTTTTCTTCAAATTATTTGAAATACTGTCATTGGAATTGTGATGGAGATGGCAATAAATACATTCATTTCTTTGTGTAACATGACCATTTTAATGATGTACATTCGTCCCATTCATGAACATAAAATCTCTGCATTTCTTTGGCCTCCTTCAATTTCTTTTAACGTTTTGTGTTTGTCAAAGTATAGGTCCCTCAACCCCTGTGTTACTTTTCTTCTCAGCATTGAAGTTAGGGTAAAAATACAAATTAGGGTTTGTGTTGGACTGTGCTTTAGGGTTATTGCTCTTTTTAGGTTGGTGGTATCAGTTAGAGTCAGAGTTATAATTAAGGTTAGGTTTAGTGTTACGCTGATCATTAGAATTAGGGTTAAGTTTAGGTTTATATTGACTTTTGAATTTCGGGTTCCCCTTTCAATTACTCTTATGATTAGTGGTAGGGTTAGGTCTAAAATTCGGTTTAAGGGAAGGCACGGGTAACGTAATTGGTAGTTTTAGGGTATGTGTTTAGTTTCTGAAGAGGTTAGAAACCATGTTAGGTTCTGGTAACTAGCTATGGTTAGCATTAGGTTTAGTGTTAGGATTAGGGTTAGAGTTAGGTTTGAAGTTATCTTTTTAGTTTTTAATTAAAAGTGGTGTAGACTTAAGACTAAGGTAAGGTCTGTAGGAAAGCCTAGGGTTAGCTTAAGTAGACATTACGGTTTGGATTTCGAGTTAGGCTAAGTGTTAAAGATAAGGTAGGTATGATTTTATTATTATGGTTAGCAGTAGAACAAAAAGTCCAATTGTGTTTAAGGTTAGATTCTTTGCTTAAGTTAAGGTTTTTTTTTTTTATATTCATGGTTCCATTCAGAGCTAGGTAAGAAGGAGTGTGTTAGCGTAAGCTTTGTGGAAGGGATTAGCTCTAAATTGGGGATGAAGTTAGGGTTAGGGTAAGGGCTGTGATTAGGGTTAGTTTTACAATTATGTTAAGGGTTATGTTTTAAGTTAAGTTTAAGATTAGGTTTTGAGTTTGGTATGAGAGTGGGGTTAGGTTTGTTCTTCCCTTTAGGGGCAGGGTTACACTTAGGATTAAGTTTTGAGAAATCTTCAAGTTAGGGTAAGTTTTAGAATGAGTTTAGTTTCAGAATTGATTTAATGATGAAAGTTAGGGTTAGTGTAGGATTAGAATTAATTGTGAGATTCGGATGTAAATTTAAAATGAAATTTTAATGACTTAGGTTTAGGTTTGTGTTTAGGTTTTTAATTAATTATGAGGATAGTGTCAGGTTCATTTTAAAGTCTAGGTTTAGGGGTAAGGCTGAGTTTATAATTAGTGGTATGGATAGGGTTCTTGTTATGTTTACATTTAAGAAAAGTGAGAAGGTTTGGATTGAATTTGTGATGAAAGTTAAGGTTAGAGTTCAGGTTAGCCTTAAAATTTTGGTATGTTTTATTTTTTTTTAAATTGGGATTAGGATTAGTGTTCTTTGTAGGTTATATGCTGTGGTTATGGTTGGTGTACGATTGACTGAAGGATTGGGTGAGGGTTAGAGTGAGGTTTGAAGTTCGATTTTGGGTTAAAATTAGTTTTCAGTTTTAGGTGTATGATTATGTTTAGAACACCAGTTAGGCTTAAGTTTAGGGTAGGGGTGAACTTTGCAGTTGGGATTGTGATTAGAGATAAGGTTAGTTGTGAGGTTAAGTTTACGATCAGGTGCTGGTTATGGAGAGGGCCAAGATGATGTTGACACCCAGGCTTAGGTTTGGGTTTATGCTTAGGGATTTTGGTTATGTTCATGGTTCATGTTCCAAGTATATTTAGTTTTAGGTTTAGGTTTTGGGTTTGCTTTGAGTCAAGGGTTTCGGTGTAAATTGGGATTGAGTTTATGTTTAAGGTTAGGGAACAGGCCAGGTTTAGGGTTAGACTTAGGGATAGGAATAAGGTTAAGATTCCATTATGAGTTCCACTGTAAGTTAGGGTTAGGTGTGGGTTTAAGGTTTACTTATGACTAAGTTTCGGGTTCGGTTCGACCTTGAGTTAGGTATTTTGTTTGGGATAGTTTTAATACTGGTTCATTTTTTTTAAATATTTGCCTCCACATTGGCCTTTGAGATCATCAAAAGTGGTTTTCAACTTTCCATTTACCTAGAAGAAGCAATGGGGCCTGAACGCACATGGTCTATTGAAATGCTCAACATAGATCTCACTACTCAGTCTTCTCTCAGGTTTTCAAAAATAACTTCTCAAATCTCAAAGCTATTTACAGGTTTCAGATCAGGATTGAGAGGATGTCTCCACAGGAAAATACCAAACACAAGGACCAGCCCCTTCCTTTCTTCCTCACAGACCCCAAACAACACCTATGAAATGCTTAATAATGCGAATGCATCTGTTTTTCCGATTATCTCCACTTTCCATTCTGTATTTTAGTTGTGTAAGAGTATTTCTGAAATACTTACTTTAATTCTGAGTAGAATACAAAACATTAAATTGAAAAAAATAGCAGAGGCTTCTATTTTAAATATTCTAGAAGGCATGCATGCACATACACTCTAGTATTTTGAACAGTCAATTGTAAAACATACTCAAAGTGCATTCTGTGCTTCTTGTTCCCACCCCCTGCCACCTCCCTTCTTCATTTAGAAAAACAGTTCAGGACACTGGTGTGAGTACAATTAAAGAAGGGGATGTCCCTGCTATTTGAACGCTCACCTATCTCATAGAACATACAGAGAGACAGTAAGGTGAGTTCAAGGTTATACACAACTAAAATTCCTCGGTAAGAGAACAGCTGTCTCTTCTTCATGTATTTTATTCCCAGCCACACAACCACTAAGTATAGGGTAATACAGATAAAAGTACGTAGGTAATTGTCCAGAAGAAACCACCCTTTTATTCTGGTGTATAGGGGGCCTAGCGATGCCTTGAAATTGGTATGAAGTGATGCAACAAAATTTTCCATTTGAAAACCTCAGAACCGGGGAGAGAGCAGCAGCTTGGAAAAGAGGTTCAGTGCCAACAGGAGCAACCAGGGCCCACCGGAGCCCAGGCTGATGCGAGAGGACAGCACTTGCACTGTGCACCCACCCTCCGCGATGGAAAGAGGAATATACCAGGGACCTATAATCAGAACATTGGCTGAACGCGATGTCACAGTGGCAGGGCCTGCCAATCGGGGCCCCGAGGCTCTATCAAGAGCTATGATGTCTTGCAGCCCCAGAGCCAATCACGAGACAATAGAACTGTCGTGATTGTGAGTTCCAGAATGTCATGCAGTGGGGAGCCGAGACCCTGTGAGAGGTATAGAGGTAAGTTTAGGACTTGTGTTAAGGATGAGATTCTGTGCAGCTTCAGCTTTGGTGTTAGCCTTAGAGTTAGCTTTGAGGTTAGAGATTTTGTTGAAATTGTGGTTAGTGTTCAGGATATATAAAGGTGGGGGTGAGAGGTATTTGTACCGTTGTGGTTATGATTAGTGTAAGGATCCATTTTTGATTTAGGGTATGTGTTAAATTTTAGGTGAGATTCAGGTCTAGAATTTGGATTGAGTTAGAAGAAGCTATGAGTTTATGGTATTAAAAATAGTTAAATGAGGGCTCTGGGTAGAAGGGCAATTGATAGAGTGAGGTGAACTTTGAGGGTAAAGGTAGGTTTTTAGTTAGGCATATTGTTTGGTTTAGGGATTGTGTGAGTTAATGATGAGGGGTAGTGACATATTTAGGCTTAATATTAATTTTGAGTTTGAGGTTAGATGTTAGGGTAGCAGATGGGCCGGTTTTAGGATGCGCTGAATATTTCATTTCATGATTAGGCTTTTAGGATTAGAGTGCGATTTAGCTTGGAGGTCACCGTTTGGTTTTCCATTAGAGTTGGGGTTGGGTTTAGAGTAAAAGCCAGTATGGGTTACATTCAGGGAGAGTGTTATGGGTAGCCTTAGGTTTTCTTTTTTTTTTTTTTAATTCATTTTTATTGTTAGACTTATTGGGGTGACATCTGTTAGCAAGGATTACATAGGTTTCAGGCATACAATTCTACAGTGCATTGTCAACTTGATGTATAATAAGTTAATAAGTTCACCACGTAATGTGACTTGGTTTTCCATCACCTTATATTTAGCTTACCCCCTCCTCTCCCACCCCGTCCCCTTCCTCCCCACACTAACCCACTCGTCCCCAAATAAATATTAAACTATTGATTGTGTCCATGGGTTGTTTGTTCATTTCTTTTTTTCTTTGCTTTCAGTTTTATATTCCGCATATGAGTGAAATCATGCAGTTCTTTGTTTTTTCTGTCTGGCTTATTTCACTTAGCATGATGATCTCCAGGTCCATCCATTTTGTTGCAAATGGCAATATTTCATCTTTTCTTACAGCTGAGTAAT
>PVJL010009689.1:0-14368 GCA_004026885.1 Lyroderma lyra | reverse complement strand
TTCTTTATCCAATCATCTGTCGCAGGAACCTTTGGTTGTTTCCATGTTTTGGCCACTATGAACAGCACTGCAAAGAACATTGGGGTACATAAGTCTTTGTGGACAAAGGTTTTTAAGTCCTTTGAGTAGATCCCCAGAAGGGGTATTGCTGGGTCAAATGGTAGCTCCATTCCCAATTTTCTGAGGAGCCTCCACACTGCCTTCCACAGTGGTTGTACCAGTTTGCACTCCCACCAGCAGTGTGCCAGAGTTCCTTTTTCTCCACATCCTCTCCAGCACTTGTTATTCCTTGTCTTGTTGATAATAGCCATTCTCATAGGTGTGAGATGGTATCTCATTGTGGTTTTGATTTGCATTTCCCTGATAGCTAATGAGGATGAGCATTTTTTCATATGTCTGCTGGCCATTTGTATTTCCTCATGGGAGAAGTGTCTGTGTAGTTCTTCTGCCCACTTTTTAATTGGGTTGTTTGTTTTTCTGTTGTTAAGTCTTATTAGTTCTTTATATATTTAAGATATTAGACCCTTATCTGATGCATTATTGGCAAATATTTTCTCCCATTCAGTTGGCTGTCTCTTTGCCTTGTTGATGGTTTCCTTTGCTGTGCAGAAGCTTTTTAGGTTTTCAATTAGGGCTCGGTTTAGCATTAGATTTCGGTTTGGGGTTATTTCTTGAGTATATTATGAGATTTAGAGTTAGGGTTCAGTTTATAGTTTAGCTGAGGGTTCTGTTTCAAATTAGTTTTGGAGTTGGTGTAGGATTAGTTTTGGGGTTCCATTGTAACTCAGGCCAGGTTTATGGTTAGGGTTATTTATTTTTGTATTAAATTTATTACAGTGACATTGATTACTCTATTTACATTTCCAGGGTGCATTTCTGTAATATATAATTTATATTCACATATTGCATTGTGCGTTGAGCAGCCAGAGTCGGTTCTTCCTTCCTCCTGTATTTGACCCACCACTTTCCTCTTCTACCAACTCTCTTTTTCCTTACTTTCTTGAAACCAGTAAAGTGTTATCTGTATGTATGAAAATTTGAATTTTCTTGCTTCCTTTCATTTCTACATCCCAAATATGAGTGAATTTCTCTGGTAACGAGCTTTTTCCATTTGATTTATTTCCCTTAGCATGGTAATCTGCAGACCCATCCATGTTATCACAAATGGCAGTATTTCATCTTAACTTCTGGGCGAGTAGTGTTTCACTGGGTATTTGTACCACATCTCCTGCATCCAATCACTTGTTGAAGAACATGTTGGTTGTTGACATGTCTTGACCACCATAACCTGTACTGCAAGGACCACAAGGAACCTATATCTCTATGAGTACATGTTTTCAGATTTGGAGGGTGGATACCCAGAGAAGGGATTGCTTGGTTGTATGGTATCATTATTCTTAACCTTTTGGGGAACCTCCGTACTCTTTTCCATAGTTGCTGTCAATTGACATGCCCACCTGCAGCATATAAGAGTTCTTTATTCCCACAGCCTCTCCAACACTCGTAATTACTGGTCTTGTGGATCATAGCCTTTCTATTAGTAATAGGTGTGAAGTGGTAGTTCATGGCATTTCTCTAATAGCTAGTGTACTTAAACATTTTGTATGTATCTCTTGTGTGTTTGAATAATCTGTCTTCTTGTGGGGAGTGTCTGTTCACCTCCTCTGCCCATGTGGTAATCGGATTGTTTGTTGGTCTGGTGTTGAGTTCTAGGAGTTCTTTATATAGTTTAGCTTGTAACCCCTTTTCAGTCATTGCTTGCAAATGTCTTCTCCCTCTCTTTCGGTAGCCTCTTTGCTTTCTTGATGGTTTCTTTGGCTGTGCAGAAGCTTTTACTTGTGTTCCAGTTGCATTCATTTCTTTTGACTTTTACTTCCCTTGCCGTTGAGGTAATATTTCTCAAACTCTTTCTGAAGCAAGGTCTATAGGTTTGGGACCTACGCTTTCTTGTATGCAATTTATCATTATTGGTATTATGTTTAGGTCTTTGGTTCTGATTGAGTTAATTTTGGTATATGGGGAACACTGTCAGTCTAGTTTCATTCACTTGCATGTGATTTTCTCTATGCCCCAGCACTATTTATGAAAAATAGTTTCTTTGCTTGTTATATTTTCTAGCTTTCCGTAAAACACGATCTCCACGTATATATGTGGGATTACTTCTGGGTTTTCAGTTCTTTTTCATTGGTGTGTGTGTATGCCTATTTTTCTGCAAATACCATGCTGCTTATATTACTGTCATTGTGTGTTATAGATTGAAGTCAAAGAGTGAAGTCAAAGTTTGAAATCTTCACCCTTACTTTTTATTTTCCTTCGGATGCTTGTGGCTATTTGAGGTCTTTTTAGATTCCGTATAAATCTTTTGATTTTTTTTTGAAGTTTTTCTAAAAACACTCATGGAATTTTGATCGGGATGGCATTAAATCTGTTCATTGTTTTGTGTAACATGACCATTTTAATGAGGTTCATTCGTCCCATTTTTGAACATAAAATCTCTGCATTTATTGTGCCTTCTTCAATTTCTTTTTTTATATCAGCGTATATTTATTTATTTATTTATTTATTTATTTATTTATTTATTTCAATTCATTTTTATTGTTAGACTTATTGGGGTGACATCTGATAGCAAGGATTACATAGGTTTCAGGCATACAATTCTACAGTGCAATGTCAACATGATGTATAATCAGTTCACCACCTAATGTGACTTTTCCTTCCATCACCTTATCTTCAGCTATGATCCCTCCTCTCCCAACCCCTCCCCTTTCTCCCCTCCCTAACACACTCGTCCCCAAATAAACATTAAATTATTGATTGTGTCCATGGATTATTTGTTTGCTCATTTCTTTTTTTCTTTGCTTTCAGTTTTATATTCCGCATATGCGTGAAGTGATACAGTTCTTTGATTTTTCTGTCTGGTTTATTTCATTAAGCATGATGATCTCCAGGTCCATCCATGTTGTTGCAAATGGCAATATTTCATTTTTTCTTATAACTGAGTAATATTACATCAAAATTAATTCAAAATGCATTAAAGACCTTCATATAAGGCCTGTGACAATAAACTGTATAGAAGAAGACATTGGTACTAAACTTATAGACCTAGGACTCATGGAAGACTTCATGAACCTGTCCTCAAAGGCAAGGGAAGTATAAGCAAAAATAAATGAATGAGACTATATCAAACCTAAAAGCTTCTCCACAGCAAAAGAAACCTTCAATTTCTTTTAACATGTTGTGTTTGTCAGAGTATAGGTCCCTCAGCCCCTGTGTTAAGTTCCTACTCAGCATTGAGGTTAGGGTTAAAATACAAATTAGGGTTTATGTTGGACTGAGCTTTAGGGTTATTGCTCTTTTTTGGTCCTTGGTGTCAGTTAGAGTCGGAGTTATAATTAACGTTAAGTTTATCGTTCATTTGATCATTGGAATTAGGTTTAAGATTAGGGTTATATTGTCTTTTTTATTTCGGGTTTCACTTTCCATTACTTTTATGATTAGGGTTAGTGTTAGGTCTAGAATTTGGTTTAAGTGAAAGCACGGTTTATGTAATGGGTAGACTTAGGGTATGTGTTTAGTTTCTGATGAAGTTAGAAACCACGTTAGGTTCAGGTAACAAGCTTTGGTTAGCATTAGGTTCAATGTTAGTGTTAGGGTTAGAGTTAGGTTTGAGGTTATTTTTTTAGTTTTTAATTAGGGGGTGGTATAGGTTTAAGAATAAGATAGTGGCGGAAGGGAAGCCTAGCTTTACCTTTAGGTAGACGTTATGGTTTAGATAATTGAGTTAGGCTAAGGGTTAAAGATAAGGTTAGGTTTCATTTTATTATTAGGATAGCAGTAGAACAAAATGTCCAATTGTGTTTAAGGTTAGATTTTGTTCTTAAGTTTAAATTTTTGTTATATTCATGATTCCATTGAGAGGTAGGTACGAAGTAGTGTTTTAGGATAAGCTTTGAGGCAGGGATTGGCTCTAAATTGTGGATAAAGTTAGTGTTAGAGTAAGGGCTGGGCTTAGGGTTATGTTTACAGTTATGTTAAGGGTTACGTTTTAAGTTAAGTTTAAGGTGATGTTTTGAGTTTCGTATGAGAGTGGGGTTAGGTTTGTGTTTCCATTTAGGGGCAGGATTACACTTAGGATTAAGTTTTGAGTAAGATTCAAGTTAGGGTAAGTGTTAGAATGAGTTTAACTTCAGAATTGGTTTTGTGATGATGGTTAGTGTTTGTGTAGGATAAGAATTAATTATGAGATTAGGATGAAAATTAAAATAAATATTTATGACTTAGTTTTAGGTTTGAGGATAGGTTTTTAATTAAATATAAGGATAGAGTTAGGTTCATTTTACATTCTAGGTTTAGGGTTAAGGCTGAGTTTATGATTAGTGTTATGGATATGGTTCTGGTTATGTTTACATTTAAGGAAAGGGCTAAGTTTTAGGTTGAGCTTGTGATTCAAGTTAAGGTTAGTGTTAAGGTTAGGCTTACCATTTTCTAATGGTTTCCTTTTAAATTGGGATTAGGTTTAGTGTTCTTTGTAGGTTATATGCTGGGGTTATGGTTGGTGTACGATTGAGTGAAGGGGTAGGATGAGGGTTACAGTGAGGTATAAAGTTCGATTTTGGGTTAAAATTAGTTTTAAGTTTTAGGTGTAAGTTTAGGTTTAGGACTCCAGTTACACTTAGGTTTAGGGTAAGGGTGAACATTTCAGTTAGGATTGTGATTAGGGATAAGGTTAGTTGTGAGGTTAAGTTTACGATCAGGTGCTGGTTATGGTGAGGGCCAAGATGATGTTGATGCCCAGGGTTAAGTTTGGTTTTACGTTTAGGGATGTTGGATATGTTCATGGTTCATGTTCCATGTAGATTTAGTTTTAGGTTTAGCTTTAGGATTTGCCTTGAGTCAAGGGTTTGGGTGTAAATTGGGATTGAGTTCCTGGTTAAGGGTAGAGAATAGGCCAAGTGTAGGGTTAGACTTAGGGCTGGGAATAAGGTTTAGATTCCATTATGAGTTCCATTGAAAGTTATGGTTAGGTTTGTGTTTTGGGTTCACTTTTGAGTAAGTTTAAGTTTAGGTTCATCCTTGAGTACGGTATTGTGTTTGGGAGAGTTTTAATACTGATTCCTTTTCTTTTTTTTTAAATTTTTGCCACCACATTGGCCTTTGAGATCATCAGAAGTGGTTTTCAACTTTCCATTTACCTAGAAGAAGCAATGGGGCCTGAACTCACATAGTCTATTCAAATGCTCTTCATAGATCTCACTACTCAGTCTTCTCTCAGGTTTTCAAAATAACTTCTCAAATCTTAAATCTCTTTACAGTTATCAGATCAGGATTGAGAGGATGACTTCCCACAAAAATACCAAACACAAATACCAGCCACTTCCTTCTTTCCACCCTGACCACAAAAGACAATCACCTATGAAATGCTTAATAATGCGCATGAATCTGTTTTTCCCATTATCTCAAGTTTCCATTCTGTATTTTAGTTGTGTAAGAGTATTTCTGAAATACTTACTATAATTCTGAGTAGAATACACTTCATGAATAAAAAAAAAACATACAAGAGGCTTCTATTTTAAATGTTCTAGAAGGCATGCATTCACATACACTCTGGTATTTTGAACAGTCAATTGTAAAACATAATCAAAGTGTATTTGTTCTTGCTGTACCCACCCCCTGCCGCATCCCTTCTTCATTTACGTAAACAGTTCAGTGGTGTGAGTACAGTTATAGAAGGGGCTGCCCCTCTTAAATGAACGCTCACCTATCTCACAGAACATACAGAGTGACAGTAAGTTGAGTTCATGTTATACGCCATTAAAATTCCTTGGCAAGCGAATGGCAGCCTCTTCTTCATGTATTATGGTCCCAGCAACACAACCACTAAGTATGGGGAAAATCAGATCAAAGTATGTACGTAATTGTTGAGAACAAACCACATTTTTATTATGGTTTATCGGGGACCTAGCAATGCCTTTAAATAGGTGTGAAGTGATGCATCAAAATTATCCATTGGAAAACCTCAGAAACCGGGAGAGAGCAGCATCTTGGGGAAACGGTTGGCGCGAACAGGAGCGCCCTTGGCCAACGGGATCCCAGGCTGATGTGGGCAGACAGCACTTGCAGGGCGCACCCAACCTCAATGATGGAAACAGGAAGGCACCAGGGACTATAATCAGAACATTAACTGACCGCGAAGTCACAGTTGCAGGGCCAGCCAATCGGGGTCCCGAGGCTGTGTCAAGCGCTATGATGTCTTGTGGCCCCAGAGCCAATCACGAGACAAAGAACGGTCATGATTGTGAGTTTCATAATGCGATGCAGTGGGGAGCGGAGACCCTGGGAGAGGTATACAGGTAAATTTAGGACTTGTGTTAAGGATGAGATTCTGCGCAGCTTCAGCTTTGTTGTTAGCTTTAGAGTTAGCTTTGAGATTAGAGATTTTGTTTAAATTGTGGTTAGTGTTCAGGATATGTAAATGTGGGGGTGAGAGGTATGTGTACTGTTCTAGTTATGATTAGTGTAAGGATCCATCTTTGAGTTAGGCTATGTGTTAGGTTTCAGGTTAGGTTCTGGGCTAGAGTTTGGATTGGGTTAGAAGAAGCTTTGAGGATATGGTATTCAGAATACTTGAATGAGGTCTCTGGGTGGAAGGACTATTGGTAGAGTGAGGTAAAGTTTGGGGGTAGAATTAGGTTTTACTTTATGCATATCCTTTGTGTTAGGGTTTGGGTGAGTTAATGATTAGGTGTAGTCATATAGTTAGGCATAGAGTTACCTTTGAGTTTGGAGTTAGATTTTAAGTTAGGGTAGGAGATGGGCCTGTTTTATGATGTGGTGCAGATTTCAGTTTATGATTAGGTTTTTAGGATTAGGGTGAGATTTAGCTTGGAGGTCAGGGTTGGCTTTTCCATTAGTATTGGTGTTGGGTTTCGAGTAAAAGCGAGTATGGGTTACTTTCAGGGTTAGTGTTATGGGAAGGCTCAGGTTTTCAATTAGGGCTCGGTTTAGCGTTAGATTTCAGTTTAGGGTTATTTCTTGAGTATATTATGAGATTTAGATTTAGATTTCAGTTTATAGTAAAGCTGAGGGTTCTGTTTTAAATTAGGTTTGGGTTTGGTGTAGGATTAAGTTTGGGGTTTCGTTGTTATTTAGGCCAGGTTTATGGCTAGGGTTATATATTAATTAATTACGGTGACATTGATTAGTAACATTATATTTCCAGTGTGCATTTGTATGATACATAATTCAGATTCATATATTGCATTGTGCATTCAGCACCCAGAGTCAGTTCTGCCTTCTCCCTATATTTGACCCACCCCTTTCCTCTTCTACTACCTCTCTTTTTCCTTACTTTCTTTTAACCACTAAAGTGTTGTCTGTATTTATGAGTATTTTTATTTTTCTTTGTTGCTTTCATTTTTACTTCCCAAGTATGAGTGAAGGTCTATTGTTCCATGCTTTCTCTGTTTGATTTATTTCACTTAGCATGGTAATCTCCAGAACCATCCATGCTGTCACAAATGGCAGTATTTCATCTTTACTTCTGGGCGAGTAGTGTTTCACTGGGTATTTGTACCACATCTCCTGCATCCAATCACTTGTTGAAGAACATGTTGGTTGTTGACATGTCTTGACCACCATATCTTGTACTGCAAGGAACACAGGGCTAACTCTATCTCTATGAGTACATGTTTTCAGATTTGGAGGGTGGATACCCAGAGAAGTATTTCTTGGTTGTATGGTATCTTTATTTTTAACATTTTGGGGATCCTCTGTACTGTTTTCCATAGTTGCTATCAATTGACATGCCCACCTGCAGTATATGAGAGTTATTTATTCCCACAGCCTCTCCAACACTCGTTATTACTTGTCTTGTGGATCATAGCCTTTCTATTAATAACAGGTTTGAAGTGTTAGTTCATGACATTTCTTAATAGCTAGTGTACTTAAACATTTTGTACGTATCTCTTGGGTGTTAGAATAATCTGTCTTCTTGGCGGAAGTGTCTGTTTCAGTCCTCTGCCCATATGTGAATCATATTGTTTGTTTGTCTGGTGTTGAGTTCTAGGAGTTCTTTATATAATTTAGATATTAACCCCTTTTCAGTCTTTGCTTGCAAATGTCCTATTCTGTCGGTAGACTTTTTGCTTTCTTGATGGTTTCTTTAGCTGTGCAGAAGTTTTTACGTTTGGTATACTTCCATTCATTTCTTTTTACTTTTACTTCCCTTGCCTTTGAAGTAACATTCCTAAAACTCTTTCTGAAGCAAGGTCTACAGGTTGGGGACCTACGCTTTCTTCTATGCAATTTATCATTATTGGTAGTATGTTTAGGTCTTTGGTCCAGATTGAGTTAATTTTGGTATATGATGAAAACTGTCAGTCTAGGTTCATTATTTTGCATATTATATTCTCTATGCCCCAGCACCATTTATGGAAAATGATTTCTTTGCCTCATGTTATATTTTTGGCTTTCCATAATAAACAATCTCCACATATATATGTGGGATTACTTCTGGGTTTTCAGTTCTGCTTCATTGGTGTGTTTGTGCCTACTTTTCAACATATAACATGCTGCTTTGATTATTCTCATTGTGTGTTATGGATTGAAGTCAAAGTATGTGAAACCTTCACCCTTATTTTATTTTTCCTTCGTATGCCTGTGGCTATTTGGTGTCTTTTTAGATTCCATACAAATCAGTTGATGTTTTTCTTCAAAATTTTCGAAGAACAGTCATTGGAATATTGATGGGGATGCTATTAAATCTGTTCTTTGCTTTGTGATCATGACCATTTTAATGAGGTTCATTCGTCCCATTTATGAACATAAATCTCTTCATTTTTTTGTGCCTTCTTTAATTTCTTTTTTTTTATATCAGGGTTTATTTATTTATTTATTTATTTTCAATTGCTTTTTATTATTAGACTTATTGAGGTGACATCTGTTAGCAAGGATTACATAGGTTTCAGGCATACCATCTACAGTGCATTGTCAACTTGATGTATCATGAGATCACCACCTAATGTGAATTCTCTTTCCGTCACCTTATATTTAGCTATGCCCCGTCCTCTCCCATCCCCTCCCCTTTCTCCCCTCCCTAACCCAATCATCCCCAAATAAACATAAAATTATTGATTGTGTCCATGGGTTATTTGTCTGTTCATTTCTTTTTTTCTTTGCTTTCAATTTTATATTCGCATATGAGTGAAGTCATACACTTCTTTGATTTTTCTGTCTGGGTTATTTCACTAAGCATGATGATCTCCAGGTCCATCCATGTTGTTGCAAATGGAAATATATCATCTTTTCTTATTGCTGAGTAATCCTCCACTGAAACTTAACTCAAAATGGATTGAAGACCTTCATATAAGACCTGCAACAATAAACTGTATAGAAGAAGACATTGTTACTAAACATATAGACTTAGGACTCAAGGAAGTCTTCATGACCTGTCCTCAAAGGCAAGGGAAGTATAAGCAAAAATAAATGAATGTGACTATATCAAACTAAAAAGATTTTGCACAACAAAAGAAACCTTCAATTTCTTTTAACATCTTGTGTTTGTCAGAGTATAGGTCCCTCAGCCCCTGTGTTAAGTTTCTTCTCAGCATTGAGGTTAGCGTTAAAATACAAATTAGGGTTTGTGTTGGACTGAGCTTTAGGGTTATTGCTCTATTTAGGTTGGTGGTATCAGTTAGAGACAGAGTTATAATTAAGGTTAGGTTTAGCGTTCAATTAATCATTACAATTAGGGTTTAGATTAGGTTTATATAGACTTTTGAAGTTCATGTTTCACTTTCAATTACTGTTGTAGTTAGGGTTAGTGTTAGATCTAGAATTTGTTTTAAGGGAAAGCACGGTTTATATAATGGATAGATTTAGGGTATGTGTTTAATTTCTGATGAGGTTAGAATCCATGTTAGGTTCAGATACCTAGCTATGGTTAGCATTAGGTTTAGGGTTAGGTTTAGGGTTAGAGTTAGGTTTCAGGTTATTTTTTAGTTTTTAATTAGGGGTAGTATAGGTTTAAGACTAAGAAGGGGCTGTAGGGAAGCCTAGCATTAGCTTTAGGTAGACGTTATGGTTAAGATTTTGAATTAGGCTAAGGGTTACAGATAAGGTTAGGTTTGATTTTATTATCAGGGTAGCAGTAGAACAAAAGTTCTGATTGTGTTTAAGGTTAGATTTTGTGCTTAAGTTTATGTTTTTCTGTTATATTCATGGTTCCATTGAGAGGTAGGTAAGAAATAGTGTTCAGGGTAAGCTTTGAGGCAGGGATTGGCTCTAAATTGAGGATAAAGTTATGGTTAGAGTAAGGGCTGTGTTTATGGTTAGGTTTACAGTTAGGTTAAGGCTTATGTTTTAAGCTAAGAATAAGGTGATGTTTTGAGTTTGGTATGAGCGTGGGGTTAGGTTTATCTTTCCATTTAGGGGCAGGATTGCACTTAGGATTAAGTTTTGAGTAAGCTTCAAGTTAGGGTAAGTGTTAGAATGAATTTGGGTTCAGAATTGATTTTGTGATGATGGTTAGTGTTTGAGTAGGATAGGAATTAATTGTGAGATAAGGGTGAAAATTAAAAAGAAATTTTTTTGACAGTTTTAGGTTTGAGGTTAAGTTTTTAATTAAATATAAGGATAGTGTTAGGTTCATTTAACAGTCTAGGTTTAGGGTTAAGGCTGAGTTTATGATTTGTGTTATGGATAGGGTTCTGGTAATGTTTACATTTAAGGAAAGTGCTCAGGTTTTGTTTGAGTTTGTGATTAAAGTTACGTTTAGTGTTAACATTAGGCTTACCATTTTCTTATGATTTACTTTTAAATTGGGATTAGGTTTAGTGTTCTTTTTAGGTTATATGCTGGGGTTATGGTTGGTGCACGATTTAATGAAGGGGTAGGATGAGGGTTAGAGTGAGGCTTGAAGTTGGATTTCGGGTTAATATTAGTTTTATGTTTTAGGGGTATGTTTAGATTTAGGACACCAGTTAGGCTTAGGATTAGGGTAAGTGTAAACTTTTCATTTAGGTTTGTGATTAGAGATAAGGTTAGTTGTGAGGTAAAGTTTACGATCAGGTGCTGGTTAGGGTGAGGGCCAAGATGATATTGACGCTCAGGGTTAGGTTTGGGGTTCCGCTTCGTGATGTTGGTTATGTTCATGGTTCATTTTCCAAGTAGATTTAGTTTTAGGTTTAGGTTTAGGATTTGCCTTGAGTCAAGGGTTTGGGTGTAAATTGGGATTGAGTTCATGGTAAAGGTTAAAGAATAGGCCAGGTTTATGTTTAGACTTAGGGCTAGGAATAAGGTTTAGATTCCATTAGGAGTTCCATTGAAAGTTAGGGTTATGTTTGGGTTTAGGGTTCACTTATGATTAAGTTTAGGTTAGGTTCGTCCTTGAGTTCAGTGTTGTGTTTGGGATAGTTTTAATACTGATTCCTCTTCTTTTTTTTTAATGTTTGCCATCACATTGTCCTTTGAGATCATCAAAAGTGGTTTTCAACTATCCATTGACCTAGAAGAAGCAATGGGGCCTGAACTCACATAGTCTATTCAAATGCTCATCATAGATCTCACTACTCAGTCTTCTCTAAGGTTTTCAAAATAACTTTTAAAATCTCAAAGGTCTTTACAGTTTTCCAATCAGGATTGAGAGGATGACTTCCCACAAAAATACCAAACACAAATACCAGCCACTTCCTTCTTTCCTCCCCGACCCCAAACGACAATCACCTATGAAATGCTTAATAATGCGCATGAATCTTTTTTTCATTATCTCAAGTTTCCATTCTGTATTTTAGTTGTGTAAGAGTATTTCTGAAATACTTACTATAATTCTGAGTAGAATACAACACATAAATTTAAAAAAATAGCAGAGGATTCTATTTTATTTATTCTACAAGTCATGCATGCATATACAGTCTAGTATTTTGAACAGTCAATAGTAAAACATGCTCAAAGTGCATTATGTGCTTGCTGTCCCTACACCCTGCTGCCCCCCTTCTTCATTGAGGAAAACAGTTCAGGAGAGTGGTATGAGTACAGTTAAAGAAGGGGATGCCCCTGCTATTTGAACACTCACCTATCTCACAGAACATAGAGACAGTAAGGTGGGTTCAAGGTTATACACGACTAAAATTCATCAGCAAGAGAACAGCAGCCTGTTCTTCATATATTTTGGTCCCAGCCACACAACCACTAATTATAGGGTAAAACACATAAAAGTATGTACGTAATTGTCCAGAAGAAACCACCCTTTTACTCTGGTTTATCGAGGGCCTAGCAATGCCTTTAGATAGGTATGAGGTGATGCATCAAAATTTTCCAATTGAAAACCTCAGGACCCAGAGAGAGCAACAGCTTGGAGAAGCAGTTTGGCGCCAACAGGAGCGCCAGTGGCCCACCGGGGCCCAGGCTGATGAGAAAGGACAGCACTTGCAGTGCGCACCCACTCTACGCGATGGGAATGGGAAGGCGCCAGGGACCTATAATCAGAACATTGGCTGACACTGACGTCGCAGTGGCAGGGAGAGCCAATCGGGCCCTAAGGCTGTATCAAGCCCTATGATGTCATGGGACCCCAGAGCCAATCACGAGACAATAGAACTGTCCTGCTTGTGTTTTGCAGAATGTCATGCAGTGGGGAACAGAGACCCTGGGAGAGGTATAGAGGTAAGTTTAGGACTTGTGTTAAGGATGAGATTCTGCGCAGCTTCAGCTTTGGTGTTAGCCTTAAGAGTTAGCTTCAAGGTTAGAGATTTTGTTGAAAGGTTAGAGATTTAGTTTTCAGGATACGTAAAGGTGGGGGTGAGAGGTAAGTGTACTGTTGTGGTTTTGATTAGTGCAATGATCCATCTTGTAGTTAGGGTACGTGTTAGGTTTCAGGTGAGGTTCAGGGCTAGTATTTGGATTGGGTTAGAAGAAGCTATGAGGTTATGGTATTAAGAAAATTAAAATGAGGGCTCTGTGTAGAAGGGCTATTGATTGAGGTAAAGTTTGAGGGTAGAGTTAGGTTTTCAGTTAGGCATATGGTTCGGTTAGGGTTTGGGTGAGTTAATGATTAGGTGTAGTGATATAATTAGGCTTAGAGTTAATTTTTAAGTTGGGTTTAGGTTTTAAGTGAGGGTAGGAGAAGGGCTGGTTTTAGGATGCGGTGAAGATTTCAGTTTATGATTAGTATTTTAGGATTAGGGTGAGATTTAGCTTGGAAGTCAGGGTTTGGTTTACCATTAGACTTGGTTTTGGGTTTTGAGTAAAAGCCAGTATGGGTTACTTTCAGGGATAGTGTTATGGGTATGTTTAGCTTTTCAATTAGGGCTCGGTTTAGCGTTAGATTTCGGTTTGGAAATATTTCTTGAGATTTAGAGGTAGGGTTCACTTATAGTTAAGCTGAGGGTTCTGTTTTAAATTAGTGTTGGAGTTGGTGTAGGATTAGGATTGGGTTTCCGTTGTTATTTAGGCCAGGTTTATGATTAGGGTTATTTATTTTTGTATTAAATTAATTACGGTGACATTGATTAATAAAATTTTATTTCCAGGGTGCATTTCTATAATATATAATTTATATTCATATATGGCATTGTGCGTTCAGCAGCCAAGGTCAGTTCTTTTTTCCACCTCTGACCCAACTATTTCCTATTCTACCACCTCTGTTTTTCCTTACATTCTTTTTTTTTTTTTTGATTCATTTTTATTGCTAGACTTATTGGGGTGACATCTGTTAGCAAGGATTACATAGGTTTCAGGCATACAATTCTACAGTGCATTGTCAACTTGATGTAAAATAAGTTCACCACCTAATGTGACTTCTCTTTCCATCACATTATATTTAGCTTCCCCCCCTCCTCTCCCACCCCCTCCCCTTTCTCCCCTCCCTAACCCACTAGTCCCCAAATAAACATTGAACTATCGATTGTGTCCATGGGTTATTTGCTTGTTCATTTCTTTTTTTCTTTGCTTTCAGTTTTATATTCCGCATATGAGTGAAATCATGCAGTTCTTTGTTTTTTCTGTCTGGCTTATTTCACTTCGCATGATGGTCTCCAGGTTCATCCATTTTGTTGTAAATGGCAATATTTCATCTTTTCTTACACCTGAGTAATATTCCAATTTGTATATGTACCACAGCTTCTTTATCCAGTCATCTGTCACAGGGACCTTTTGTTGTTTCCATGTTTTGGCCACTTTGAACAGTGCTGCAATGAACATTGGGGTACATAAGTCTTTGCGGACAAAGGTTTTCAAGTTCTTTGGGTAGATCCCCAGAAGGGGGATTGCTGGGTCAAATGGTAGCTCCATTCCCAATTTTCTGAGGAACCTCCACACTGCCTTCCACAGTGGTTGTACCAGTTTGCACTCCCACCAGCAGTGTACCAGAGTT
>PVJL010009688.1:0-55017 GCA_004026885.1 Lyroderma lyra | reverse complement strand
CATAACCTTTCAAAGAAATTAATTCCTCCTGCGACAAGGATTGCTGAGGCAATAAACTATAAATGGCTTTTGCGGGAGCAAATTCAACTAGATGAGAGTTACAGTATTCCAGATAACCCAAAGCAATGCTGAACTTAGTTTTGGCTTTGAAAAAATGGAAATATAAGCCAGAAAAATGTCACGCTCAACACTAAAACCAGAACACAATATGAATAAGTTTAAAATAAGATACATGTGACAAGAAATAAGATTTTAAAAAAACATTTCTCCTAAGGAAGTATTAAATTCAATTTTTAAAACAACTATACATGAATTATTTTTTTTAAATGAAGGAAGGAAATAGTTTTCTCTCTTAGACACTGTGGACTTTATTTCACTGTGAATATACATTTGGAGCAGTTCAATGGATTTCCTTTAGCGTGATGAAGCGCACTGTGAGCCTGAGCCCCACAGCATGACTGGCTATTACCTGGACATCCTTTGCACTTTCAAAGTCTCCATACTTTGCTGTGATTCCTCCTGGGGGTGATTCTACTCTCTCCACTCTTGGTTGTTGGTTTTTGTGCAGTGCTCAAATATCCCATTTTCTTAATAATCCTCCCCCAACAATCCTTCCACCCCTTCTCCACTCCATGCAGTTATTTACTTCTTCATTGCATTTCCTCAAACACATGTTCTATTCTAGTTATTGGTTTATAGTATTGTCTTCATGACTGAATTTTGAACTTTGTGTGAGGAGAGAATTATAATTTTAGTATTCTCAGAACCTTCTAGGGTGCTCAGAACATGTTATGAAATTAAGTTGGATTTTTGTAGGGTGAAGTACACAGGGTGCCATGTATCCACGGGCATGTTTAAGTCTGTGAAATGAGGCCAGTAGTGATAATAATGGTGTATAAGTACACGAGGAACCTCAGATACAAAATTAGGAGACCATTCTATCCTCTCCTCTCTTTTCAGAAAACAAAAAAGGTTGCTCATTATTATGTTCATTGCAAAAATATTGTATTTTTTAAATGAGTTTCAATATTTTAGACAAAAGCAGAAAAAGTTAACATTACTCACTTATATCTAGACTTAAGCCTCTCATCAGGCATACTCAGGGAAGTCTTAGGTCCAGAGAAAATACAGTAGACTCTGTTAACTGGAACTCAAGCAGTTGGCACCCTCAAGCCTCAAGTAACCAACCAAATTTTTTGCCAGTTGTTTGAGAGTTTTGCTGGTGGCTTGAGAGTGCCAGTTGCTTGAGAGTACTGGTTGTTTGCATTTCAGTTAACAGAGTCTACTTACATTTATCTGGCATCTACCAATCCCCACGGGTGCCGGTTAACTAAGAGTCTGCTGTACACCTTCAAGATGTATGTTGAGGTGTGTTGGACAAACTCCAGTTGCTAAAACTTCCAATGTCCTTTTGTTTACTATTCAGTGTCCACCCAGAAGGCAGAGCAACTTCTTTTTGAAAAATAAGAAATCCAACTATATCCGTTACCTGTTGAGTCTCTCTGATGGCTTCCCACTCTACTTAGAATGAAACTCAAACCCTTTTCTCAAGCCTTCAGTCTTGGAAGATTCTTTCTCTTTCCTGGAATGCTCTCTCCTCACCTTTTTAAGGAGATTTGCTGTCTTGGCATTTGGATCCACATTAAAGACACTTCCTTAGCCTTCCCCAATTGCCTAATTGTAGCTAGCTCCTCAAGTCTTCTAAATCTATCTCCTTGTTTTGGTTTTATTGTAGCATTTAGCATATAGTGACTGACCACTTTCTTACTGCTTATTTTTCTGTCCCTCTCCACTAGATGGTACAATCCTTAAAAACAGACACTTTGTTCATCTCTGTGTTCCAGACCCCTCAAATGATAAATAAGGGCTCAAAAGCATTGCTTAAACAAATGAATAGATAAATGTACTATAGGGAATCAAATTTTCAGCACTAACAACTTCTCTTTCCTTTTCATATTTTCCCCTGATGACCTTCAACAATATTTCCTGAGAGAGTTGGGGTTAAGAACACATTCAGGTAAGGTGGCTTAAATGTTTAGGAAGTTAGTGGGTTAATCAGAAGGATTGGCATCTTGAGGAAATGTACTCTTGGTTCTGAGATACCCAAAGGCAGGTGTGTGGATCCTGCTAGAGCCAGTGTGCATAGAGAGAACAGCAAGCCTTCTCTGATTTTTTGCTGAAAATTAGACCAACAAAAAGGTGGAAGGCAAGTAGGGCCAAGAGAAAGTTTTAATTTTTCTTAGTAAAATGAAAGAACTCATTACGTGTCTTTAAAAAGTGATAGTGACAAAGATCGTATTACTTAATCAGGCTATGTATTATTGTAGAAATTTAAGATTTATTTTTTCATATCTAACCTGTTATAAATTACTCAGAGAAAAGTCATTTCTACAGTGGTAAATGCTAATATGTCATTAGTGTCATAATTAAAGTGAGATTGTTGGATATTTATGGAATCAGAAAAAGGTTCTGGTATGTCATGTGATAACAAATGAAAGTACGTCTGGGGAAGTTGGGGGCATAACACAGAATACACTACTGTATGTATCCCAGGCACGTCAGGCCCCTTTGATGGGGTCTGCTTCATAGGTTCCAGGAGAGAGAACCTGGAGACAATCCCTCTGGTTGCCTAGGTTTTCTTCATTTTTAATATGACAACAATATATGTCATCCTCTCCAAGGTCTCTAACAGGTCTGGAAACTCTCTAACTGATTGGAATGCTGTAGGTTTCAGAGGTAAAATGCACTGAAAGCAGGAGGAATGTGTACAAATGAGATCCATGAAGGTAAAACTCATCTACTTCAGATCTCTAGATGGCCTTCTGTACCACTTAGAGAGTATATTACCTCTTTCAAAGTAGAGTAAATCGATTAACAAATAGCACTGATAGGGCATGCCTAGCAATTTAAGATTGCTAAATGTTTCCTGGAGCAATTTTACATTTTGTAGATAGAAGGGACCAAAAATTGATTTGATGTAGCTTAAAAAAAAAAACAACTATGCAGGGCAAGTATTATGGGAAGTTAATAGGTATTAAGAAGCAAAAGAGTAATCCTTGCTAACAGATGTCACCCCAATAAGTCTAACAATAAAAATGAATTTTAAAAAAAAGAAACAAATGAGTTCTGTGGTCAAATAAGTATGAAAAACATTGTACACTGTATTTGATCATAGGATTCTCCAGTCTTATCAGTATATTAAAGATCCTGAGAAATTCATCAATAAACCAACCCAATTAACCTTGAACATGCATTTTATTCATTCAACAAATATTTTTGATGTGCTTACTATGGGCCGGGCTATGTCAGAGGTACTTGGGATAGATCAGTGTCAAAACAGACAAAGAATCTCCTCCTTGTGGGGCCTACATGTTGGAGAACTGAGGTGAGGAATAAACAATAAACATAAGATAATTTATGAAATATAATAGAAAATAATAAATTCCATGAAAAAAAATGAGAGGGTATGAGGGGAATTAAGAGGACTAGTACAGGGATAGGAATAGACTCCATTCACCCTATGAATAGCATGGTCAGGAGAGGCTTCAGTGAGAAGGTGACATTTCAACAAAGACTTGATGGAAGCAACAGTATTATACCTGGATACTTGGAAACTTGGAGAACAGCATTTCAGTCAGAGGGAACAACCAATGCTAAGGCAAGAGCAGGTCTGATGTTCCAGCAAAAGTGAGTGAATAAAGCAAAATGAACAGAAGGGATGATCACAGGTGAAGTGATGAGAGAGGATAGCTCTCATTTTGAACAGAGAAATACATGGATTTATAAAAGTTGTAAAAAGATCCGTTTGGTTGCTGTGTTGAGAACAGAATGTAGTGTTGCATGGACAAAAGCAAGGAAATCCATTTGGAATCTATTCAGTAATTCACATGAGAAATAATTGTGATATCAACTAAGAGGATAGTAGTGGAGATGGTGAAAGTGGTATGCAGAGCCAAGAGAATTATTAGATTATATGTGGAGTATGAAAGAGAGAGAGAGAGAGGTATCAAAGATCTCTTTTAGGCTTGCAGCCTGGGGAACTCAAAGGATGGGGTTCCTATCAACTGAGATGGGAAGGCTTGTGTGGAGTTTTGGGAGAAAGATCAGGAATTCAGTTTTGGGTTTGTGATCTTTCATAGAACAAAGGTGGATATGCTGGGTAGGCACTTAGATATATAAGTCAGAAGTTGAGGAGGTAGGGCTAAGCTGGAGATAAAAATTTGGAAGCAATCAACATGTCAGTTATAGTTAAAGGCATGAAACTTGAGGAGGTCGCCAAGATTATGTCAGTAAAAAAATATAAATGGATTAAAGACCAAGCCTTGGAACCTCCAACATCAAGAGCCAGGGGAGAAGGAGAACAACCAGTAAAGGAGGCCAAGGAGGAGCCAGAAGATAAGAAGTAAACCAGGAGTATGTGGTGTCCTAGCAGACAAATGATGCCATTATCAAGGCGGTGGCAGTGACAACTGTGTCAAATGCTCCTGACCAGTCAAGGAATGTGAGGACGGAAAATTAAACATTAGATACACCAATGTCGGGGTCATGGGTGACCCTGACAAGTGCAATTTTGGAAGAATGGTGGAGTCAAAACCTTTATGAAGTGGGTTTAGAAGAAGATGAGAAGAGGGATTACTGGAGATCTAGAGAAACCCTCCCAAGGAGTCTTGCTGCAAATGGGATCACAGGGAAGATGGGAGGAGAGTGGTGCCAAGGGTAGTTCCCCCCTCCTTTCCTTTAATGGAAGGACTAGTCATATGCTTGTATGACCATGATCCAGGAGAGAGTGAAAGATGGATGATGTGGGAGAGTGAAGACTTGCTAGAGCATTATTCCTTACTCACAAGTAAGATTCTGGTTTTAGAGATCAGCAGAGTTTGGTAGAAAGGTAGTTTGTGGAGATAGATATTGGTAAGTGTGTAGGAGGCATTGTGAGAGTCTAGAAAAGTTCTTTTATGATCACGGAACCCTTTTCTCTCCCTCCTCAGTGCTAACACAATGATAATATAGTCAGGTACACCCGAACACTGGGAAACACTGATTTACTGCCACTCCTTCGCTTCAGCAAGGTGTAAACTATATCCAGAGAGATACAATGGCTACTGCTAGCTTACACGTATGGTTAACGTTAGTAACACTTCCCTTTTTCATGGATAAACTAGTTGAGTGCTAAATAATCTAATCACTTCCAATCCTCCACCTAAAGTCATTGGTATAAACTGTATTGATGTCATAATTCAAAGACCATTCCTCAGTACTTGATACATATGGACTCTTAATATTTGTTGAATGAATGCATTAATAAATCATTTTATTTAAACCTTTATTTTCTTTAAAATAAAATTAGCAAAAAATGTGGCAATTCACTGATAGTATTATGTTAAATTAAGAGCAATTAAAAATTTTAGTTCCAAATTATTTAGAGGTGAGAATTATACAGTCCTTGCATCATTGTGTTAATTTACTATTGCTGCTGTAACATATTGCTAAAGCTTTAGCAGCTTAAAACAAGACCTATTTTTTATTTCATAGTGTTTTGTGTCATAAGCCTGACACATACCTCAGTGAGCTAAAATCAAGTTGTCAGCAGGGCTGCATCCCTTACTGAAGGCTTTGTGGGAGGAACCATTTCCAAACTCATTCAAGTCCTTGGCTTAATTCAGTTCCTTATGTTTGTAGGACTGAAGTTCCTGTGTCTTGTGGCTGTTAGACAGGGGCTGGATTTTGCTCTAGAGACTGCCCACATGTCTTCTCTATGCTTTCCATGTGTACCCCTCCAGCAATGGTAGGCCAAGGCCCTGTAGAACTGTGAATTTCTCTGACGTCAGCTAAAAAAAAGTCTTTGGTCTTAAGGGCTCATGTAATTAGATTCAGCCAATGTCTATAATCTAGTATAATCTCCCTCTAAGCTTAATTTGCAAAGTCTCTGCCATGTAATTTATTCACAAGTTCCACAGATTAGGGAATGGACATCTTTGGGGGAATGGGGGAAGGCATTCTGTCTACCAAAATCTTTCATCTAAAATACTCAGGCATTTTTCAAAAACTATTCCTATAAAATTACGCTTTGTCCATGAGATAAAAGATAATCAAGAAGCGAAGCAAAAATTAAATTTTAATTTCCAAAATGGAATTATTTTTCTAAATATCATTTTTCCTTCACTCCCCTTTCATTTTTATTTCATCCCCCTCCATTCTATTCCATTCAGGTCCAGAACCTTTAGTTGAACAACTTGTATGTGCCAGTTACCAGTGCTAGTTACAACAGATAGATGGAAGACATTTTCTTAGCTCTTAAGGAGCTCCCAGCTTAGTTGAGGGAACCTCACAAATGCACAGGGTGTGGTCAATGAACTTCAGTGGGCAGAGGAATTGAGTCAGCACAGCTGGGAGTTAACTTGTACACGCTGGAGCTCCAAATGGTATATTCGATCACAAGAATACTTCCAAGATACCGAAGTTTCCAAGGAGCTCCAGTGGTCTCTAGAAACCTTTTCTTGCCTTCACCTGTATCTTCAACTGCCTGAATAAAAAAATCTTCTGGGGGCATTCCCTTGTGACTAAAAAGGAAAACATGTGAGAATTGGCATGAGCCTGGTAGTCTTCGCATAACCTAACTTTGCAAGGTCAGAAAGAGGTCTACAAAAATCAAAGCTCCCAGTCATGATCAATGGAGTCAGAGTCAGGACTCAAGCAGGCAGGCTAGGCTGAGGCTTGCAGGTATGTCTAAATCCCTCTGGGGCACTCTGTCTGACCCCTGAAGCACTCATTGGCAGGCCTCTGAAGATTTAAACAGTAGTAATCTGTTCTGTAGACGCTGGCACTGACCTTCTCAGACAAAACAAACAAACAAACAAACAAATAAAAAAAAACAACCTCAGTCTTTTATCAACACAATCAAGACACTGGCTCTACCACTGTCTTTCTTTTTGTGGCATTTTTGGATGCCTAAATTTCAGAGAAAAAAAACAAACAAATGTGTTTTCCCTCACTCAGATAAAGTTCTTTTATTGTTCATTAAGTAATTCATTTATGTGTTCATTTATTCTTTCCTTTCATTGTGTACCTCCAGAATATAAAACTGTCAAACTTTAGCTTTAAAAGTAGGCAGATATCCCGTTTTTTGAATGAAAAACTTAATTTGGCTTAGCAGGTACAGTTAAATTATTAATAACCATTAGTCTGTGGGGTAAGAGGAAAATAGGGGTGCCATTTATATATTTGAGCATACGGTAAAACGCCGACCAATCCGAACAGACATCACCCAGAGGTCCTGGGCAGTAGATCCCTTGCTATATCTAGTTATTTTTCCTTTTTCTTTTCTTTTCTTTTCTTTTTTTTTTTTTGAGGGAAAGTGGGTGGATTTAGAGGGTCCTGGGTATCAGGGGAGAGGATATATTACCAAGCATTAGGAAAACATTTAGCTATTTAAACAATTGATATGGCCGTATTGGTCATGGAAGCTAAATAGCAATCCTGAGGGAGAGACTATGTTTATGAATGAGTTGACTTTGCTATGGGCCAAAACTTTGAGTTGTTTATTTATTTTGACCCATTCATTTCTCTAAAACTGCATCTTACAGCAGTTTTCCCCAAATCTCCCTCTTCTTTAGAGTCACCTAGTGAACTTTGTTTTGTTTTTTGCTGATGTTTAAAAGTTATTTTAAAATGCAACATGAGCACATAAAAAAAACTGTGTGGGGAGCAGGAAGTAAAACATTAAATCTCTTGTCCCATATTCTGATGGACAGGCAAGTAGGGATGCTTACTGTTTTCTGTTCAACATGTCCAAGTATCATAATATTATTAACAAAATGGACCAGCATTATATTCTTGGGGATATTAAGATGATGAAGGGACATCTGGATGATATAAAACATAGGGCAGGAGTAGTGACATAATCCTGAGATGAGATAATAAAAGTCTACTGCAGGACTTGCCACAGGAAGAAATATTGTCATTGTCAGAGATCTCTGTGTTCAAAACACTCTGATTGCTACTCTATCCTTGAGGCTCATTGCAATTTTACTCCACCTTATATGATCAAGTGATTGCCACCTTAACTCGACCCCTTCAAGATCGCAATATTCCCATTTAAACCCAAGAACCCAATTTATTTGAGGTATCCCTCAATACTATCTCTGGCTTATAATTAACAGAGAGTTTTTCAAACTTACTAGTATCCATACTTATAATTTATTAATGTGTTGATGAGGAAAATACCTTCTGTTCCCATATGCTAGGGTGGCTACCCAGTTGACACAAAATAGGTTAGTTTCCACCTTTCTAAGCTATTTAGACTCCTTTTATCTAAAATTTGCCAGGAAAATTCCAGCATTACCTGCATGTCCCATCACTTGCTGCAGGTCACCTTTGAGCCCAGGTTTCAATGAATCAACCTGGTTAAAAAAGCGACATGTCATTTCCAAATGCAAGAGCTAGCACCTTAAATTCTGAATCCTGAGGATGTGCTCCCATGTCAGTACATAAGCCTGATGTCATGTTATGAGTTGACCACCTGTCTCAGACCCTAGTCTCAGACAGGCTCTCCAGAATTCTGCTTAAATGGGCCTTGAATTCTGCTTCAGGCCTTGAATTTTCACAGCTGTGCAGCACTGGCCTAGAGGCAATGAGTGGTAGTAAGTGTGCATCCTGGAAAGAATCAGCATGCATTTGTAAGCCATTCCTGGGCTTGACCAATTGAAATTCCTCATGTGTGAGCCTCCGTGAGCGTTTCCCTTTCACCATCTGGATTTGACACCTACGGTGGCCTTGAAGCTATGCATCGAGTAGCGGGGCTTGCATCAGCCTGGGTCTTTAAAAGACTGCATGGGAAGGCCCCACACCATCCTGCTGTACCCTCCACCAGCAAGCTGGCACCACCACTGGGGGACTGTAAACATAAGAAAGTAACTTCTCTTGTGTTTGTATCATTTTATATTTGATATCTACTCATTATAGCAGTTTGCTTACTTTAAATTATACAGGGATTTTTATTTATTTATTTATTTCCTTCCTTTTTCTTTTTACTTGAAGCGTAGTTAGTAAGTTATTTTGAAAATGCGTAATACATGATTCTTGGAATTAATGTCATAGACAGTTTGTTCTCCCTGATGGTACTCTTACGTAAATGTGTAGATCTAGCAACTAGTGCTAATTAGATATTATTAGTCTGCATGCCACTCTTAGAATGTTATTTCTTCTTTCCCATTAGTGTCATAGAAGCTACAATTTCAACTCCAGAGAAATACAAAACATCCACATGAAACCTTTAATCTAAGAAAAATAACAAGTTGATGAGCAAGATGATCTGAGTAGCTATCAAAAGAGATTGTGATACCGAACAGATGTTTTCATTGGGTGTTGTTTCTGCACTTGTTTTGCAGAAAAAAAGATGTCCCTTTAAAAAAATATTATCTACATATATTGCACACAAACTACAATTTTTTTTATAATTATTTCTTTTTTACTCTCTTAATTCAGAACCAGACTATAAAATAAGAAAAAACACAGAACTAGCTGCAGTGTTCCCAACAATCCACACGATGTCTTTTTTCAGGCAGATTAAATAACTTTGAAACTTTTGTCCTTGCAAAACTTTAACCAGACCTCTGTTTACCACATATATAGTTTGCTGTTCAGGTAGGTCACACTATTGGGCACTATGAGTAGAACCTTTAGTTACTTTTCTAGAAGAAATGATAAATCTACCTTGATGTCATAGCCATAATAAATAAGAACATAGTTTGTAGATGGCCTTGTAGCATAGGCTAATTTCTTTGTTCTAGAATTTAATATTACATGTTGTGACAGATGCTTTTTGGTCAGATTATTTTAAATCTCTCCCCTGGAAACAAATGCTTAATTTTACAGAAGTCAGATGGGAACACCAGTCATTTTTTGGAAGCCCCTTTGGTCTTCTGCTTGTTTTCTTTGACGTGTTCACTCTAGAAGCAGAGTTCTATAGCAGGAAGTATGCAGGCCTGAGTGTCAGAAAGCTGTGGGTCCATATCCTGGCTCTGCTATTTACTATATATAGACTACTGACCACCCAAGCCTTATTTTTTATCAATCTCCAAATGAAAACCTCTTAGGCTACTGATGAGCAGCTGAAGTGTATGAAGTGCCTGGTACACAGCTCCTTTATTTCCTTTGGCTCTAGCCTGATTCCTCTTGATGAAATGAATATGATTTCTCACTGACTTGCATAGCACATCAACTTGGCAGAATAATCATGTGCTCCAGACACACTATCGCTCAGAACACTTGTCCTTTGGATCTGGTTCATGCCTTCTGTAAAAAGAAAGCACAATTTCCTGATGAAATTAAATGTGCGGAACCTAAATATTCAAATGTATTTACATTCATTATTTTATATCAAAGTCAGTCTGATTTTGAAATTGTCTTCTAGCACTGATGGAGAGACACGGAGCCATGCTCACTTCTTTGAGACCAGTAGGGACAGGCATCGCCTGTGTGGTGTAAGGGCGTCCTTGGATTTCTGTAACGAATCAATAAAACTTCAATACAATCCAGTATAATGCAAATTCAACAGGGGAGGGATTTTCTGGATAATTTACTCAGAGTAGCACACTCATTTTTTCCATTGCCCTTTTCTTTCCTTCAAATACTTGCCACTTTTGTTCTTAGTATTTGTAAGACAGTATGGCTATATACAGCAATCAGGCTTGGGTAGGAAAGACCGGGGTGGGATAGCCAACCGCACACTCCCACCGCCTTATTTCCCCCTCCGTCCTCAACTCCCTGTAAACTGGTTTTGATATGTTTTATTGAACCTGTTCTTGAAAAGTAGCTCATAGTCTCTAATTAATAAATACCAGGAGAACTTTTCAGTTCTTGTCCTGTACCTACCAGCTACATTCAAACTATAGGTAACACCTGAAACTTCCCACCATAATTTTCATAAGCTTCTCTCTCTGGTTTTTACTCTCTAACTGATCTCTCGTGATGTGTTTTAGAGTCTCTCTCTCCCCTATCCTTGGCTGCTCATGTGGTCCCCCCAGCCCCCAGGTCTTCACCTTCAGCCCACTGTTCTTCTAATGTATGTGCTCTTTTAGAGATGATTCTGGTTTGCACTCTTCTCTTTGGAAAGAGAATACAAATTTCCCAATACACTTGCTTTATGCCTGTGTCCTGAAATCTAAATTGGCAACTGAATTTGGAAACCAAAGGATTGTTAAAAACAATTGTTTTTGCATTCTAAACAAATTCCACGGCTGGAGCAACCTTAGCAAGAGCGAAGACTGACTCAAGCAACTTTTCTTCGGAGTCCTCTATCACACAAAGGTTTTGAATTTGAAGGACAAGATGGGATTAACACTATTGTTGTCCAAACAGAGACTGTTTTAAATTTCTTCTAGATAGCTCCAATGAACTAAAGGCTTACAGGATGTGCAGAGCAGAGGTCAGTTGGTTAAAGGAAGGACTCTTCAGGCTCAAAGACCATGAGTAGGAAGGACCTTTAGCTCTTTCACATACCTACAGCTGACAGACCAGAAACTTACGAAGTGTTTGAGGAAACCATTTCGTCAAAGAAACTCAAGGACTCATAGGCATCAACCTGTGGTTGCTCAGTCCCCAAGTGTATCCCTTGCAAAAGTTTGAAAGTTTCCAGAATAGGCAGAGCTGTGGACCAGTGATTGCCATAGTTTCCTGGTCTACTCTTTTCTAAATAGAAGAGATTTAAATTTTTTTATTTTGTTTTAATTATGATCATTCTGCCCATTCTCTACTGGGGGCAATCTTTGGAGTTCTGCACCCAATGTGTGTAGGGGAGGTTTTCCCACACCAACAAGCAATTCTCAGGACACTAGCTGGGTGTCCTATAATACAATGCAAATCTGACACTATCTATAGGGGATAATGTCAGACTTTACAGGTCACAGATTCAGTCTACAAGACTGTCCCCATCCCCCGTACACACTTCAGATGCCAAATGCAAGCCCAGGTTATGTGTTTATGACCTACTGGCTGTAGGTAGGTTCCCATGACCCCCTCCTCAGACTTTCAGATGCCAGTCACAAGACCAGGTTGTTGTCTATAGTTCTGACCAACTGGCTATAAATCAGAGGTTCCCAAACCCCCTCCTTTGGTTTGGTTAATGTGCTGGAGTGGCTCACAGAATTCAGGGAAACACTTCACTGACTAGATCACCAGTTAATTATAAAAGGATATAAATCAGCCCAGTGGAGGTGGATGGGGCAAGGTGTGGGCAAAGGATGAGCAGCTGCCACGCTCTCTCATGCACACCAGCTTCCCCCAGTCGCCACGTGCTCACCAACCCACAAGCTCTCTGAGCCCCGTCCTTTTGGGTTTTTATTGTGGCTTCATTACATACACATGACGGGTAAAATCAATGGCCATTTTCCTGTCCTTCTCTCCTCCTTGGAGATCAAAGAAGTGGGACTGAAAGTTCCAGTCTTCTAATCACAAGGCTGGCTTCCCTGGCAACCAACCCCCTTCTTAAGTGCTTTCCAAAACTTGTCTCCTTAACGATGGGCCACCTTTGAGCTGTCATCACTTAGGAAATGCCAAGGGTTTTGGTAGCTGTGAGTCATATACTGTGGAAAAAGACCAGATATGTATGAGAAATAAATACTGGGTCATCTGAATGACCTGATGCATATTTCTTATTTATCACAATATCATAGTCAGAAAACTGGTCTTTATGCTATAGGTAGCTGGGCAAGGCGGTGCTTCTGGAACCTGATAGAGAAATGATTGCACCTTAGCCAGAGGATCTTAAAATTGAGCAGGATGCAATAATTCACTGGGATTTGGAGGTCACTACCCTCAGGAAGACACTGAATGTGACCTATAGATGAGAAAAAAAGGTGTCTGGAGTGCATTGTGGACCTCATGGCAACCATTGTTGCCTACCCCATAGTTATTCTCTCTTTTCTTCCTTACTGACAGTACTCCAATGTTGTCATGTGGAGCTATGGGTATTCTCACTACCAGTTGGGGTGTGATTGCTCTTAAAATATTTGATAACTAACTTGCCATTGTTTTGTAGAGCTACACATATGCATATCCTAAGAACCAACAACTTCATTCCTATGCTTTGGAGATACTGTTGCATAAGAACAACTGGAAAGACATACAGGAAAGTTCTCAGCATCGTTGTTTGTAATGGCACAAAAACGGGAAACAACCCAAAAATCATTACTAGAAGAATGAATAAATACATTATGGAATATTTATACAATAGGAAATTACCTATCACTGAAAATTGATGAACTATAGCTGTGAGGGCTGTATGGAAAGTATCCAGCCATGTAATATGAAAAATAGAGATATTTATGGCTGGGTTTTTGTTTGGACCACCCTCGTATGTGATACAATATGGATGAAGCTATGAAAATACGATGATAATATTGAGTAAAAAAAAAAACAAGTTGCTAAAGACTTCATATTTTAAGATACTATACTATAATACAAAAAAAACTAGCAAAATTATACAACATATTGTTCAGGTACAGGTGCCTATGTGATAACACTATTTTTAAAAGGCAGTGACATTATTAGCATAAAATTGAAGTGGCTTTTAACCTCTGTGGAGTAGAGGAAAGGGATAGAGTGAGCACACAGGTGGCCTGCCTGTGTGTAAGGTGTAACAGTAAGATTCAATCTCTTAAGTTCCGTGGTTTGGGTTTAGGCTTTAAACTGACACATACGCATGTCGTCACAACTCTTTGGTATGTATCAAGTATGACATAATAATGAAGACACACTTTAGGTACTGGTATGGAATGATTTCTAAGACAGACAGTTAAGTAAGGTAATTAATTATAGTCTGGTTTGCATGGAACAGTCATGGTTTATATCTGTGGTTCTGGTATCATTACTAATTGTCTCATTTTCACCCTCAAATTGGTCTGATTAAAATGATAAATTACATGTTTATTTTATTGGTGAGTAACAAAATACAAGATGCAGAATAGTATTTATATCATGCTTCAGTTTGTGTAATATGACCTATTCAAAAACACTTTAACTTTAAAGAACAAATAAAAGAATTATAGCCCACATTTTTAAAGAGGGGACTTGTAGAAACAAAAATACTTGGGAAATAAGTTCTCTACGCATGGGTAGATGTCTGTGGAGCAGAATCAGATAGTTGAAAGGTGAGGGTGGGTTACTTACTTTTCTCTGTAAACCCATTTGCCCAGTTAGAATTCTGTGCCTTATCCATATATTACTTATTGGAAAAAGCAATTTAAAACAACACAATTCATTTTCAATGTAATGTGAGCCACGCCATGATAGCTATTAGCACACTAGCTTCCATTTACTGAGTTCTTACTTTGTCTGAAGCACAGATCTAAATACTGCCCTCACGTTAGATGATGTCTCACATCAAACCTAAGAGACATGTGGCACTACCATTAGCTACGTAATTTGCCTGATCTTTTTCTATAAGAGTATTCTTATTCTATCCTACTTATATTATTCTAATTCCTGCTCATTCTGTGATGTCACATATGCTACATGTTGAATGTTTACTAAGTTAGGAGCTATGGCAGAAAGTGTTCTGGGTTTGAAGCCCTGAGCTCTTTCTGTTGCCCAGCTACTTACGAGCTAGGCAAACCTCAGCAATCCATTTTGCCTCTCGGAGAGACCCTGGGTTTTTCACTGTAGAAGGGATGCAACACACCTTCTCTTTTTACAGGCTGACCCTAGGATCAAATGCAGGCACACAAGCAGAGAGAGGTGGGAACCAGATTGCACCACACAAATGTGAGTTACTGTCCTTATTAATGACCTAGTGTAACACTTCAGTCAGGAAAGTCAGACATCAATAAAGGTGTAACCAAAACCAATTTGAATAACATTTTTGCTTTCAGCACAAGTGGCTTTTCCTCATTGCTTGTTGCTTTATATAGTCAATAGTTTTATACATAGCAACAGCCTTGAGTGGATCAACAAGAACATAATGAATGCACTTTAAGCAGGAAATGTTTAAGGATCTATATTTGTTGTTATGGGCTAAGCCTCAACTAATTCAGGAGGTGATTTTCTCAGTTGAAAAGAAAGCAAATGACCTCAGTCTTTGACTGTACATGAATAAATTTGACATTTGGTGATAAAATGCTAAGTTTAATTCATGGCTTCTTTTTAGGAAAGCCCTTGGAAATATTATACAGTATTTATTTAGCTTAACTCTGTTTTGTTTCACATAATTTGGGAGCAGCCTCTATTCCCCCTCCTCCCTCTTCTCCCCACCTCCTCCTTTTTTTCTTCTTCCCCCTTTCCTCTTCCTCTTCCTTCTCCTCCTTCTCCTTCATCCATGTCTCTTTGTTTCAGGAACAAAACAACTACAGTAGTCTCTCCTTATTCAAAGGAGACATGTTCCAAGACCCCAAGTGGGCGCCTGAAACCACAAATAGTACCAAACCCTACAGACACCTTGTGTTTTCCTACATACACATACACTTCACAGCTTCTCTTTGGCATATCTGAATAGCCAGCACACTACTCTTGTGCTTTGGGGCCTTTACTAAGTAGAGTAAGGGTTACTTAATCACAGGCACTGCAGTACTGTGATAGTCTACCCGGTAACTCTGAGGTGGCCCTAAGTGACTAATGGGTGTTTGGCTGTACAGTGTGCACACGCCCGGTGAAGCATGGATTCACGTCCCAGGCAGGACTGAGCAGGACAATGTGAGATGTCACTGCATTGCTCAGGATGGTGAGCAATTTAAAACTTAGGAGTTGTTTATTTCTATAATTTTCCACGTAGTATTTTTGGACTGTGGTTCACTGTAGGTAACTGAAACCATAGAAAGTGAAACCATGGATACAAGGGGGGACTACTAAATGTAAAGTAATGCAAAATAACAACAACAAAATGTCTAACCAGAAATTAAACAGAAAAAAAAGGAGAGGAATTTGATTTGATTAAAAAATATATGTAGAGTGTTCTAGGGGGTTTCTCAAACTAAAAATCTTTCAAATTACCTTATATATAATGAAACCATTAGAGAAATGAGGAGAAAAGCAACCTATATAGCTTGTTGTTTTTAGAACTTTGTAAAGTTACCTGGCAGACTTGCCTATGGTTTGGTTTATTTTAGTTTTCTTGGCTCTTATAATAGCTGAAACCCAGAAAGATCTTCTGAAGACCTTTATCACATGGGTGAAACAAAAAAAGAAAGAAACCACACAATCCATAACACCAATGGGCTCAGATAGCCTAGTTGTGTGTGTGTGTTTCCACGGAAATTTTATTTTTCTCTCAATAACGTCCTGATCCCTCCTCTCCCCCATATAGCCTTTCACCTCCCTGCAGTGTTCCTCCGTGGGGCAGCTTCCCAGGGGGAGAAGGGGCGTTTGAAATGTGGAGTAACTTGTGAACCGCAGCCCACATGAAAAGCCTTTATTAGATAGCTCTGATCCAGAGATTTTTTTAAATGCCAATCAAAGTACTCAATCCTATTTTTTCAGCAGAAGCAAAAGAATAAAGCAAGCAGGTGAAGTGCTTTCTCATTTTATCCCCCATCCAGAGCTCATAGTTTCAGTAGGCCAGAGCCTACTGGGCAGCAAAGTCTGAGTGTGGGCTTTCGAAACAACCTGACCTCACCTCAGATTCTTTGACTATTTTTAGGCCAGAGAGTTTAACCTCCACAGCAGAAGGAACTGGAAATTTTACCCTACCCAAAACAAACAAGAAAAAAAAAGACAAAACTTCAAATGATAATAGTAACAACAATGAAAGCAGAATGGCTCAAAGTATGCTTACTGTAATGGAAAGCAATTTCATTTGAAGTCAAGAAGTCTGGATTTAATTGCCTAAGACCAGCAGTCACAAGCAATGTGATTTTCAGCTCTCTAACCTCTTCTTCACCTGTTGGAGTGACTACTTACTTGTCTAACTTCTCTATAATGCCTGTGTAAGTTAAACAATGGTAGATCTCAGGGGTCAGTAAACTTGCTCTGTAAAGGACCAGAGTAAATATTTTAGATTTTGTGGGTCATTACAGTCTCTATTGCAACTATTCAACTGTACTATTATAGGGCAAAAACAGCCATAGACAACACATATACCCACAAGGGTATCAATGTTCCAAAAAAAAAAAGAAATTAATTAATGAACACTCAATTTTTTATAGATTTTACATAAAAATTCTGTTCTTCATTTGTGTTTTTTTTTTCCTCTAAACATGTAAAAATGTAAAACTCATTTTTAGCTCCTGGCTATACAAAAATGAGTGTCAAGCTGGATTTGGCCTGCAAGCTGTAATTTGCTGACCATGGTGTTTATCAAAGCATTTAATAAACTTGCATACGTGTAAATAGTTACTAAGCTGTGTAAGATCACTGTAGAATACCTGAGATACAATTTAATTCCAGATTGATGTTCCTCTCACACCCCGAAATTGATGAGATTCCTGATTGGTAGCTTGACAACATTTCAGCGTTGTCCCAAGGCAAATTATTTAAGTGGGGAGGCTTCTTTGATGGGAAAAGTTCCACCAAGAGAGGAATGGGTTGCTTGGCATTTGAAATTGGATGAACTACTGAATTATCTCAAAATGAACCATCCTGAATTTTCCCTCTACATCTAGATGATGTAGACATTCATTTTACACCTTGTACATGCCCCAATATACAACCCCATCACACTGTGTGGTGATTGTTTGTGTACGTGTTGGATAGAGAATAGGCCCCCATGTCTCCTAAAGTATCTGGCGATATTATTTATTTGTTTATTTATAATGCTGTCTAGCTAATGAAGAATCTAAGGAGCTTGCAGAAATACAGGAATAGAAACAGAGAAAATAGCCGAGTGCATCAGGATAAAGAAGAAATACAGGAATTGAATTTACAAGGTGAGGTTAGAGTATCAAAGAGAAGTATGTCCCACTGGTCCTGCACAGTTGTTAGGTGTGGCCATGCAACTTGCCCCTGTGATCGCCCCAGCAGAAGTGAACTCTGACTGCCCCGATCTTCAGGCAGACCTGGAGTAGCAGGACTGGTCTCCAGATGGTATTACAAGGAGAAGGTGGTCACAGCATTTGGGAACTGGTGCCAGATTAGTAACCACGTATCTCTACATATCTGTTATGTTATGTTAATCCTCAAAAGGGAAAATTGGGCGAAATTGGAGAAGTAGGCCAAGTTCATCTTTAGAGTCTCTCTGCTTCTCCTTTCCTCACCTTCTGTGCTTGTTTCTACCCCATGCCACACCCACCAGCCTTTGATCTTACCTCTCTTTCAGCTCATTGCTATTGATCCCTGTTAACTCAGGATCTTTTCAGCATCACTCTTGAAGTCGTAAAATGCTCTGAGGACAATGAAAAGGCTCCATGGCAAAATAAGTTTGAAAACTTTAAAAATCCAGCTCCTGCTCTGAGAACAGCAATAGATTTATAAATCCAGAATTGGATGGTAAATTGACCTGTGCAAACATCATTTCACGTAATGTGGCTCAAACAGATTTTGTTATGCAATGTTTTTTCATCCAAAACATTCATGAGCGTATTTGGTCCTTGATATTTGATCCCATGGAAGACATTGCTTAGAAAACCTCCCTGGGTCCAAATTTCAAGGATCTTTTTGGCATGGGTCAGATGTCTCCATATATGTTTTGAATAGGACCAAATGTATGCCTATCTCCCTATTAACATCTTATGGATTCATTTTTTATATATTTCATCTCACTTCAATTGAACAAAGGCATTTAGAAAAGCAACCCTGTGCACTAAATTATCATATGAAAGAGCAGCAATCCTTTCCTTAAAGGAAGTTACAGTTTAGCAAGAATAACCCACTTCGGGGACAGATGCCTTTCAATATTATTCCTTGTGGCATGTGAACTTTAACAGAGTTGTTTTTGAGTATTGAACTTCTTTCAGACCCAAAGGAATGATTCTTAGGGTTCAAATGTTTTAGGCCACATGAAGAGCAGAAAGGGAGAAATTTCTTAGGAAAGGGGCCTAGGTCTAGTGTCTCTTAGATTATACCATGTAGCATGCTGTCTATCCCATATACTCAAAACTACAGGATGGTACAAAAGGCATTGAACTTGGGATCAGGAAATATAAATTTGAATCCTGGCTCTGTCATACATTTTTTGTTGTTGTTATTGTTCTGGAGCAAAACAATGACACGATTATAGATTTAGAAAACACAAGAGTATATACTCAAAGCTACTAAAAACCATAAAAGAATCCAGCATGCTCATTGGTTACAAAATTTATATGTAAAAATTAATAGCTCTACTATTGATAATAACTGGTGAGAAATTTAATGTGAGTAGCACTCTGCTTTATAACAGCAACAAAAAATATAAAATAGGGCTAAATATAACATGAAATGCTCAGACCAAAAATAAAAAAATGAAAAAAACAAAACAAAAATCTTTCTATTAAGGGATATTAAAACAACAGCAACAACAAACCTATAAGAAATGGAATGAAATACTTTGCTCTTATAAGGAAACAAACAGTATAAATATGTTTTTTCCCCCTAAACTCATCCCCATATATGATATACTGCCAAACAAAACCTTATTAGAATTTTGGATAACATACAAAACAATTCTGACACTAATCGGCATAGATAGACAGGTGAAGACAGCTAGGACAGTTCTGAAAAAGAAGAGGCAAGAGGGAAACTTGCCCTAGCAGATGCTGTTAGAGAGGTTCATTTATTAGGAGACAAAGGCAACTCTCCCTGGGTCCAGGCTCTTGTCTGTTCTGTTTACCTCTGCATCCCAACACACACACCGGTGCCTGGGCAGTCAATGTTGTTGTGAGTAAGTGAGTAAGTGACAAAGTTTCCTTGTACGTAAAGGTACAGTAATCCCTCATACAGACGTGGTATAAAGCATGGGACAATATGAGACGAAGTAGCAGTAGCAAGGAGCCCTGGCTCTGAAGCTGAACTCTGTGGGTTTGACTACTCCTGGCTCCATTACTTGCCAGCTGAGTGGCCTTAGTCGAATTCCTTAACCTCTTCGTGCCTCAGTTTCCTCATTTCTGAAATAGGGTTGTTGAGAATAAGTGCCTTATCCATCTAAAACCTGTGCACAAGATAAACTCTGAGGAGATAGTGAATAAAAAAGTGAAGGATGGAAATCTATAAATGTAGCATTTGGTCAGAAGTCAGTGATACGCCATCCTAATCCGAACACCCCCTTTTACATGAATGACCTGCCTAACAACCCGGTCTTGAAGTTCTTTTCCCGCTTTGCATCCCAACTATACACCCATAAACCACTTTATCAACCTATTTGTATGGTCTTAACCAAAACTCTGTTTTCACTTCAAACTAGTTCTTTGAAACCTTACATAACAATTTCTGTCCACTCAAATATATTCATCTCTGCCCATAACCTCATGTTCTTTCACTTTGTTCACTTTTACTCCACTCCACATGTTTCTGTACCTTTTCCAAGCACGTAAATCTCTTCCTTTCTCCAAGTCTATTACCTTCTCATGAATTTACTTCCTGTCTTACCTGGCTTAGACACAATATCTTTCTCATCAGTACAACCAGCTTATCTACCTCTATTTCTCTTGTACTTGTCATGAAAATCTCATAACTGGACAACTACGGGGAGGAAATCTTTTTTCAGCTCCCTGGCCTCATCCTCAGCCCCCATTAGGCCCTGCCTCCACCCTCCCACATAGGAGCGTTACTTCCGTACACTCAGAGAAGACCTGGGAGAGAGTGGCACGGGGTGGGTCCAGATGTCTGTGGCGGAGGCTGCTTGGGCTTCTCATCGATCCAGTGAGACCACGTGCAGCCATTAGGACAGTTGGTTTCTCCTTGTAGCTCTCTGTGGCTGAAGTTTCTATAAATGTCACTTTGGTCAAAATGTTTGATACTGTTGGTCAAATATTCTATATCCTTACCGATTGTTTTTTTGTCTACATTTTCAACTTGCAAAGTTGAGGGGTGATAAAATCCCTGGCCATAATTGAGGATTTGTCCATTATTTTCTTTTTAGAACTGTCAGTTTTTACTTAACATATTTTGAAGCTCACCATTAAGTACATATCCAATTATGATTATTATGGCTTCCTAAGAAATAAACCCTTGTATCATATGGAATGTCTCTCTTTATCCTATGAAGAATATTTTTACTAGATATCAACTTCTGGGTTGAGTTGGTTTTTGTTTTTTTTCCATCATTTGAAAGATGTTATTTCATTTTTTCCTAACCTCTAGTTTTCCTGATAAGAAATTAGAGTTCATTTATATATCTATATTTGCTTCATATAATGTGATCTTTTTTCTCCTTTGGCTGATTTTACGAATATCTGCTTATCTTGGTGTTTCAAGAATTGGACTATGATATGACATCATAGGTTTTACCAATTTAGAAAATTTCTCTCCCTCCTTTTAAAAATATTTTTCCTCCATTTCACTTTTTCTTCTCTTTCTGGACATGTATATTGGGTGACTGCTAAAATATTGTTCCACAAATATCTGAGTTTTTTATTATTTTTTCAATCTTTTCTTTCTTACTCTCTGATATCTGTGGACCGTAGGCTGGACAAGCTTGCTCTATGACTTGGTCTTTACTCCTAAACTCTGGCCTTTCTGGGGTTTCAACTGAATCCCTGAAATACTCACTGCAGTCTCTTCTTTGGGATTGAACCCCTCCTCCTCCTAATGGTCTCAATCTCCTATTATATCCCCAGGTATCTCTATTTATCTCTTAGATCCACAACAACTGCTCTGTTACTCTTCACAGAATCTTGTTCTGCTTGTACTTATCCCAGCTTTCAGCTAAGATGTAAAGGAAAACCCCTATGTAGAATTCTGGGGACACTTTCTGCATACTTTTCTCCTCTTTGCTAACCTGCCCCTCAAATTTGAGCCATCTTACCAGCCCTGAACTCCAACCTCTGCCATTTCAGGTCAGTGATATTGCTGCTCTGTGTGCATTCTATCTTCCTGTACTAAAGTCAAGAAAGTGTTCCCACGCCAATTGCTGGGCAAATGTGAGTCTAACCTTATGTTTCCCTTCTATCAAGGATCGTATTTCTGCTGTCTATTATTCAATGCCTGAAAAACAGTTACTTCCTATCTTGTTTTGTTTAATAATTGTTTACAGAGAGAGAAGTCTTGTATCAGTTATTCCACCATGGCTGGAAGTAGAAATGAACACTTTTTAAGTCTACTTACATAAATGTGTGATAGTTTTAGCTGTGAAATATTCAAATTGCCTGCAATTATTAATTTTTTAATATAAATATATTTTTAATTGTTAGACTTATTGGGATGACATTGATTATCAAGAGTTACATAAGTTTCAGGTGTACAGTTCTACAGTGCATTGTCTATGTGTTGCATTATATGTTCACTACTCATTGTGAGTTCTCTTTTCATCACCATATATTTGGCTCCTCCTCCCTCCTCTCCCACCCCTACCTCTTCTCCCACTCCCTGACCCCTTACCCCCAAGTAACCCTTAAACTATTGATTGTATCCATGAGTTTTTTTGTTTGTTTGTATTTTCTTTGTTACTTTCAGTTTTATATTTCCACTTATGAGTAAAGTCATGTGGTTCTTGGTTTTCTCTGTCTGGTTTATTTCCCTTAGCATGATGATCTCCAGGTCCATCCATTTTCTCGCAAATGGCAATATTTCATCTTTTCTTATAGCTGAGTAATATTCAATTGTGTATATGTACCACAGCGTCTTTATCCAGTCATCTGATGCAGGGGACTTTGGTTGTTTCCATGTCTTGGCCACCGTGAACAACATTGCGATAAACATTGGGGTACATAAGCCTTTGTGAACTAAGGTTTTCAAGTTTTGGGGGGGGGTAGATCCCCAGAAGGGGGATTGCTAAGTCATATGGTAACTCCATTCCCAATTTTCTGAGGCGCCTCCACACTGGCTTCCACAGTGGTTGTACCAGTTTGCACTCCCACCAGCAGTGTACCAGAGTTCCTTTTTCTCCACATCCTCTCCAGCACTTGTTATTCCTTGTCTTGTTGACAACAGCCATTCTCACAGGTGTGAGGTGGTATCTCATTGTGGTTTTGATTTGCATTTCCCTGATAGCTAATGAGGTTGCTTGCAATTATTTTTAAGGTACCCTGAAACTTTTATTAACAGTAGCTTTGTTAGATGAAGAGTAGGCATTACTACAAAATAATTTTTAAAATACAGCATAGAACAGACAATCTGATTTTTAAAAATGGGCAGAAGATCTGAATAGACATTTCTCCAAAGCAAACACTCAGATGGCCAACAAACATATGAAAACATGTTCAACATCACTAATCATCAGGGAAATGTCAATTAAAACCACAATGAGATACCACCTCACAATTTTTAGAATGACTGCTATCAACAAGGCAAGCAATAACATGTTTTGGTGAGGATGTGGAGAAAAGGGAACACTTGTTGGTATGATTGTAAGTTGGTGTAGTCACCATGAAAAACAGTATGTCCTCAAAAAATTAAAAAGAGGACTACTATACAACCCAGGAATTCTACTTTGGGGTATTTATCTGAAGAAAATGAAAACACTAATTCAAAAAGATGTCGGTTCATTGTAGCATTATTTACAATAATTGATATATGGAAGCAACTTAAATGTCCATCAATAGACAATTGGATAAAGAAGGTGTGGTACATATATACAATGGAATATTAATCAACCATAAAAAGAATGAAATCTTGCCATTTGTGGCAACATGGATGGACCTAGATAGTATTATATTAACTGAAATAAGTGAGAGAAAGCAAATACCATGCAATTTCACTTTATGTGATATATAAAAAACAAAATAAATTAAACAAACAAAAGGAAACATAAATAAATTCACAAATACAGAGAACCAATGCATGACACAAACAGAGGAGAGAAAGGAAGGGATTTGGGCTGAAAAGGTGAAGGGGATTAAGAAGTATAAATTTCCAGTAATAAAAAAAGTCTTGAGGATATAAAACACAGCATAGGGAATAGACTGAATAATATTGTAATAACTATGTATGTTGACAGATGGTTACTAGAATTATTGTGGTGATCACTTTGTAAGGTACGTAAATATTGAATCACTGTGTTTTATACCTGAAACTAATATAATATTGTATGTCAAATATAATTAAAAATAAATTTAAAAATAAATAAGCCCAGAGATGTAGTGTGCAGCACAGGGAATGTAGTCAATATTATATAATTCTCATGGTCTGAAAAGGTTATAAGACTTATTGAGGTAATCACGTCGTAAGGTATTTAAGTGTTGAATCACTATGTTGTACACCTGAAACTAATATAATATTGTGTGTCAACTATACTTTAACAAAAAATTGGAAAGAATAAAATATTTTTAAAAAGCTTAGGAAGATAAGGTTGAAAGTCCCACTTAACTCTATGTAATATCTTTAAAAATTTGTTTATTTTTAAAAATGTACTTATTAAATTTGTTGGGGTGATGTTGATTAGCAAGATTATATAGGTTTCCAATGTACAATTCTGTAATACATCACCTATGTGTTGCATTGTGTGCTCACCAACCGGAGTCAGTTCTCCTTCTATCACCATATATTTGAGGCCCCACCTCCTGTAATAAAATGGTTATTTGGCATCATTGATTTTATTTCTCAAGAATACAAGTTTATCTAAGATTTCTGTATTGAACTAAACAATCATAAAACTTTTTCATTCTATATCTGCATAGATTTTTTAAATGGAAGTTTAAGAAATAATTACAAATTTTGCTAATGATTGGCTTAATAATAAGATAAATGCAAAATAACTAAACTACTCTAATATAGGAGACATACACCAGAAAAATAAGTAGTACATTTTATATAAGTCATATTAGAATGAAGGTCAGAGTATAAGTTGAATTTAATAGCAACATAAATTTATTACAAAGTCAAAATGAACTTAAGCTGCAGAAGTGAGAGTGTGGGAAAACAAAGAAAAAGGAATTGGGGACTATGGAAATGAGAGGGATTTTTTTTTTTCTGGTGTTTGTCATTCATTCAATGCTTCAAAGGAGTCTTGGGATCAGGGATTATATTCTAATCACTTGGAAGCAACAGCACACACAGTGTGATAAAAAATTAAAGTATAATTGAAAAGCAAAGTATGTTTGGAATCAATTTGTTTCTGAAGTTTTCAAGTTATTTGTTTTATGCTGTTGTTAAATTTTCATACCACTTGGTTTTTATCTACCTCCAACTAAATGCAAGACAGTATTCCAGAATGTGAAAGTATCATATATTCTACCTAAGGATACAAAAATTAGGTTTCACTATAATATATTCATAAATTGGAGAACGCTTTTAATATATGATACAAAGTATTTGATTCTACAAAATTGTTAGAGCACCCTCACCATCTGCTTCCCTCATGAGAAATCAGTTCATCTCTTTGTTTCCTTTTCTAACTTAGAAGTAGGTAGAAGGGACTAAAATTCTGAATCTATTACTGTATATTCTCCAGATATGTAACCTCAGTGTCTGTGTTGCCCTTGAGTCTTATCTCACCTGACGCAAGTCAACATGCTCATTACTTATGACCTAACATACATATCTGAAAGTTCAGAGGAACAGAGGGAGATCACTTCAGGAAGTGACATCCAGTTTTTCTCCTGAGGATAGACCTGCCATCTCCTTGTGGCTAGATGCAGAATGATCGGACACGTATTCATACATGCTGTGGGAACTCCAAGAATAATGTTAACTCGTGGAAAGTTTCCTTTCACCTGGTAGTAGTGTTAAGTTCTGCTCTCACAGTGCCAACACTGCTAGTCATTCCTAGCAGAACTCTGCTTTACCACCAACCTCAGTAGTTCTATTAATCATTCTTGTTTCCTTAAAACCTAGGAGATTATACCCATAGGAACAATGCTAGACATAGGTAAGTATGATTACACACTGTTCTTTCATTTGCTAACTTGGGGTCTACATCTCAGCATTTAAGAGGCCAGGTATTTCTTACTATTGGAAATGAGAGTGATGCCTGATTAGGATTATCAGGCTAAATGATGAGGATCATCCTCATCCTCAATGTATATAATTTAAAGATAACAAATATGTAACAGTAATTTAGTGAAATACTATTTAAAGAAGTATATAACATTGTCTTTGTATTACTATACTATATTCCATCATATTGTATATGTCAATATTTATCTCAACACAGACTATTTGTAATGACAAAATAAAGTGATCAATTTCAAATATTATAATATTATGAACACTTATTCTTTTGCTGTTCTTTTTAAAGATATTTGCATGCTTAAATATGGGTGAGCTAATTAATCCTTTTATTAGAGAAAGGACCTTAACAAACTTGATTAAAGTGCTTGTTGCTATAAATTAGCTCTCACCTCTTTTTCAAACCAAGAAATTGCTTTTAAGGCCTCTAAGAAGCAGCAGAATATGTGCTTTTAAAGTTTTTGTTGTTTTTATAGAGAAAATGAGCCTAAATGATGGCAGATTTAATAATATATTTATGTGTTAAATTTCCCTAGGACTCCTTGGTCCAGTCTTTTATTTTCCCATTATCAAATTAAGTGCAATTTCCCCCTAGTAAATACTTTGCAACTTACTCTCAAGTCTATACCATTACTTGCTTAGCACTGAATCATTTATGTACTGAACTCTGCATATTTCACTTTTTGGCTGAATTAGGCATTTTTTTCTCATGGTATCAAGAAAGGATTGAAAATCATTTTTCCTTTCTGAGCATTTAAAAATGACATTTTGAAAAGCGGGACATCTTTCTGACAGTTAGGCAGCTACTTTCTTAGAGATATCAGTATCTAGACTATATCATTTAATGAATTCTTATGAGAATTTTATGATAGCAAAAGTAAATTTAATAGAAAAATTCCAGTTTCAGGAATAGTTTAGACAAATTATCATAAAAATCCCTTTACAAGTGCACATGCTAAGACACACACACACACACACACACACACACACACACACACCCCAGAACAAATACACTTTGAAATGTAGAGCAGAAGCAAAGGGAATGGCGCAAACCAGTAAGTGAGCATGGGGACTGATTCGTGCACATAATCGGAAGCCAAAGGTTTACAGTGTCCCCGAGGGGTGGCACTACAAATTTCTACCCACCAGGCTAATGCTCTTGACATGAGTGAGCGAAAAGACTGACACACTTAAATACCACTCACAAAACAGGAAATGCAAATGGCCAATAAACTTATGAAAAAGTTACAATCACCTTAGTAATGGGAGAGAAACAAATGAAGGCGATGAGAAATACAATTTCACCTCTAACATATTAGCTAACCTTCGAAAGTTGGACAATATAAAGGGGTACAGGGGACATCTTCCTTTCTCAGCAAAAGACCATTCCATTGTGTATGTGTCTCACGAACTTCTCTCCATTCCATTTGCTACAACATGGATGAACCTTGAGCATGTTATGCTAAGTGAGATAAGTCAGAAGCACAAGTACTGTACGATATCGCTTATATGTGGAGTCCAAACCTGAATAAAACAGAATAAAATGGTGGTTACCAGGGGGCGAGGGTGGAGAGTGGACAAGAGTGATGATATTTAAGGGTACAGGCTTGCAATAAATAGAAAGTAAGCTATAGAGATCTAATGCACAGTATAATGAATAGAGACAACAGTCTTGTACTGTATGAATATCACTACACTGGCAATCACATTACAATCTATAAATGGGGGGCTCCCTGGTGGTGTAGTGGCTAAGGCTTTGGTACTCTACTGCCGCAGCCTGGGTTCGATTCCCAGCCAGGGAACTACCAAAAAACAAAACAAAACAAACAACAATAAAAAAATCAATCGATACATGTATCCAAGTGACACCTTGAATTTACACAATGTTGCATGTCAAATTTATCCAATTAAAACGAGCTGTGACGATGCTGAGAAATGACAGTGCTAAACACTGCTAGCAGGAGAGCAGATGGGTTCACAGTGGCCTTATTTAGTGAACCTCATGAGGCTCACAGCCTCTGACCTAAGTTCCATACCCCGTTAGAGAAATTCTTGGACAAAAAAAGAAAGACACGAACAAAATGTTCTTCACAGTATTGTTTGTAACAGCAAAAAGATTAGAAACAATACAAATTCCCATCAATAGGATAATGAAAGAATAAATGATGATATATTTATACAGTGGGTGCCAGTTACTATATTGCAGTAAAAAAGATGAAATTAATCAAAACCATGTAGATGAACATGGATATATCCCGAAAATAAAACATGATAAAAAAGCCAGCTGTCAAATGATGACACCAAATTATACCACTTAAAGAAACTTAAAAACACGTGCATAAATAATATATACAGTATTTATAGTAACTATATAAAATATTTGTAACATATTTTAAAACGTGCATAAAATCCATGTATGAGAACTAAAAGCGTTTTTAAAAATTGTGAGAATGATCAATATCAAACTTAAGATAACTGTCTTCTCATTGAAAGAAGAAAGGTTTTGGGGAGGGGCACAAGGGGGCTGTGATGTAACAATGTAATGCTTTGTTTTGTTTTTTTTATTCTTACATAAGTTGGTGGGGATGAATTAAGTATCAAGAAAAGTGAATAGCTTCATATGCTATTGATAGAATCCCAAGTTGCAGTGTCTTTGGAAGGCAATTTGACAATATTATCCAAATTTAACATGCACTTACCTATTATTCAATAATTATGTTTCTAGTGATTTATCCCCTATATACATATTTGACATATGTGAAAAGGCACATATATAAATATGTTTGTTGCAGCAATGTTTGTAATAGCAAAATTTTTGAAACAGCTAAAAGGGGACTGCTTAAATATGCTTAACCCGTTCAAAATATGAAAATAGAAATATGCTTCTGAATACTATCATAGTCTTTTTGTTTCATATCTAATCTTTATTTGAATGAATACGATTAAGTTCATATACTGACCACAAATATGCATGCAATGGAAACATACAACCATTGAATGAAGTAGCTCTTTAAGCACTGAAATAAAAAGGTCCCTAATCTAAATCAAAAGGGAAAAACAAGGCACAGAAGAGTTGAGCTGTATGTAGATGAGGTTTAACTGGTTTAACTGGTATATGCTTAGAAATACTTCTACGTGGCACATGCCTATAAGTAGTCAGAAGTTTAAATAAATTTTTAAAAACCATACTTTTGCAGAGAACAGGGAGACTGAGGTGAAATGAGATTTAATTGTATACGCTTTGAATTTTTTAACATTATGTATATTAACAGTTGGTTATATTTTTTAAAGGGGAGAAGACTACTGGTTATAGAAACTGCCAGATTTTTTTCCTTTCAAAAAATCATAGGGATTCTGGACTTCAGTGGTGGCCTCTATGGAACTTACCTTGATATTATCAAGTATTATAAATAATAAACAAGGTAACAATAGCCTTTCCACTATCATGAAGAAGAGGATGAAATAAATAGCTTTGATGGTTCTAATTACCAGAATTGATTTTTGTTTGCTCCCTAATCAATATTACACTTGAGAACTATTAATTTCAGTGTTTTTAAACTGTATCAAGAAATGTGAGAAAATTATTTGAAATATGCTTCTGAATATTATTACAGCCTTTTTGTTTCATATCTAATGCTTGATTGAATTTATACAATTAAGTTCACATTTTCTATCAAGGCAGTAATGAATTTGCAGGTATTTCTATGTATAGTTTTAAAATTATTATCAAATAATTATTTTCAGTTTTGCTGATAGGAAGAAAAACAATCCTCTGCTAACTACCAAGAGAATATAAAATTAACAATAGAATATAAAAGTAGTCAATGATATTGAAGTTTCTATGGATATTTGAAGTTATAAATTTAAAATATAATTAAGTAAATTTCCCTCCCACTCCCACCACAAAAACACACACCTTCGACAAATGCAGGAAGTTCAGGCCTTGAGTTGGTAGGAGATGTCTTAAGGCCACGCAGATAATTAGTGTCAGAGCTAAAGCTAGAACCTGTGTTTCCTGACTTCTGATTTTAGTGTTCACTTTCTCTATATTTAAATGCCTCAAGTAGTAACTCCAAGCCAGGTGTAATAGAAGAGAAGTGAAAAAGGGGAGGGAGGGAGGGAAGGAGGGAGGAGGGGAGAGAGAGAGAGAGAGAGAGAGAGAGAGAGAGGAGAAAGCTACCTTTATTGAAAACCACTACATAGCAGGTACTTTTATATATACTTACCCCTTTTTATCCTAATATACACCCTCTAAGGTGCTCTATTGCTATAGTTATTTTATGGTTCTGGAAACCTAGCCTTGGTTGTAGTGAGGGGCAAGTGGTGTTAAATACATAGCTAAGAGATGAGCAGATATCTATTTCCCATCTCGTACTTACTTTGAGCTATGCATTCAGTGAGTGGAATTGTGAACTGATCACAGACACTGTCTCAAATATGTACGTATACATACACACACACACACATATATAAATACACACACATATGTATATATTAATTCAAAATGGGGTAAGATAAATTTGGTAGTTGAACCATTATAGGAGTATATCTTGACCTCTAACAAGAACAGTTTTATATGGCTCGGTCATCTAAAATGCATGACGCAAAGCACTGCTTAGGAGGCTTCCAGCTGCCATTCAGGGTACACTGACCTACAGACCCCGTGTGGAGCTGATGATTCCAAGTGGAACTCCAGGCACCTTGGATAAAGCAGAACAAGGGTCAAGCCAGTCTCCTGGAATTGACACTCTGAGTTGAAAATCCAAGTGCACCAAGGCAGCCAGGCTGGGCCTCACGGGCGTTGCTGACCCGAGCTCCCGTCAGCGCGTCGATTACTAGTAAGCCCTTTCTGAGTGCGGTTCGACAGATGCATCTGTTGGCGGGAGTGTGGGAGGCAGCGAATGCTTGTGGCTTGTTCTTGCTCAGACTGCAACATGTACTTGTCTTAACCTTTACTTGGCTGAGTGCCTGAGACTCTCCATAGAAGAGATGCAATTATCCCCTTGCCCTTTTACAAAATTTCTCTCCATGTCACTTTGTAGTCTGGCTGCAGCAATGTCATATACCTGATGACTGGTGTCTGATGTGAGCCCTAGCCAAGGGTGTCGTGATCCAGAGAGGGCACAGTGACGTAATTCTACACCATGATCTATGGTGAACTATCCTTAAGTGCCGCATTCCCCCAAACTTTCACAACACTCAAGCCAGGCTGTGGGTAAAGGAGATGATTTGCTCGCTGAAGGGTTAGGTCATGGCCGGGCAGACCCTGTGAATTAAAGGAGCCTCCTCTGACTGTCGTGTTCTCTCCTTGCACGTCTGCTACACCAGCTCCTGGGGTCCCGAATTACAGTGAACAGGGCTCTGTCTCTGCCTTCGTCTCTCTCTCTGCCTTTCTATCTCTCGGGTTCTGTCTATTTCTCCTTCCCTCTAAACTCTATGAGACCATTTTTTGAGAAGCAATCTACCTACCTAACACCCTTCGTGAAGGTTTGTAACAACTCTCTACTTGTATAGGGTCCTTAGTGTGTGTGTGTGTGTGTGTGTGTGTGTGTGTGTGTCAAGTTTTACCACAGCTTAAATATTCACTATTTTATTTTTTCCTTTGCAAAGGAATCTCATTGAATTCATTTATCTTATTTTTGTTTCTTTTGATTCATCAATTCATTCTTCTATCAACGCAATAAACATCTTCGCTATAGCTTATATAATATTAGGTTCTGGGAATGAAAAGCCATATGATGTCGTGGTTAAGAGTATGGCTTTTGGAGTCAGAAACCTGGACTCCAGTACAGGGTTATCCACTGACTCAATATTACTTTGAGTTTTCTAATTTCTCTATACCTCAGTTTTCCCATCATTCAAATAGAACCGACCTCAAAGAGTTGTAAGGATTAAATGAAATAATATAAAAAGATCCACATAGAGGCTTAATACAGTAAATATTCAATAAATGTGAATTCTTATTAGTAACTGTCCGTGATCATTGTTTATCATAGCCTTTCAGATGAGAGTCGTAAGAACAGTTCTGTCTAAAGCAAAGATGCCCTCTCCAATTTCTTGGAGGATATTTTAACAGCTTCTACACTAACCCTCTTATCGTTCTCCTGGACCTGGAAACTGATAGTCTCACGTCCAAGGTCTTTGAAGACAGAAACCACAGACAAAAGAGTGTTACCCTCTTCCTATTTCCCTATCCATCCAAATTACATGCAGCCCTAAAGCTCTTCCAGCTGGAGTGACTTTCTTCTCTATTTCGCCCATACATGAATAGGACGTGCATAACATCAACCAAACCTTCCAAAAGTAAGGCAATTTCTTTAGGAAATATACTTCAAGGGTTTAGTCTAAAAATATACTCTCACCTCCAAAAAATTAGTCAGTCATTGTTTCCATCAGATTGCAACACATAACAAAAGGCTTGGTGCCTTTCTGTTCAGCTTTTATTGAAGAAGCCATTCTGTCGAATGCAATTCCTCCTACACTGATTGGAATCTATCAGAACTGATTCTGTGCTGATCAGAATTCAATCCAGTAATGTTTGAGAATAATTTGTCAGTGTTTCAGTTCTCTTGCTATTAACACCCCCCAAAAAAGTTGGTAGAACGGGCATGATCCTCAATAGGATTGGAAGAAGGAACTAGCTGTGCTTTTTGAAGGAAAGCCTCTTTGTGCCCAAAGAGACCTGGCAGACACCATACTCGTCATCATCTCTCCAAGCATACCTGAATAAAATTTCGGAGAGTCAGATAAAATACAAGTGCCCAATACACTCTGACACTACGGGTTCAGTCTCTGTCGTACGGGAGTTCTTCCATCATAAAGGAAAATATCCTGAATTATTTTACACATTTTCCTGAGGATGAAGGGGCGCCCCGAAACCTTTCAGAGCAAATTTATTAATATGCAAACTCAGAGCTTAATAATGTAGGGTCCTCCTTTCTTTAGTTTCTTTATCTTTTCCTTCTCATGAGAGAGCATTTAAAGGTTTTCCACGCAGCCCTGTGGGTAGAACCTATGACATCTTCAATGACCTGAATGACAGCATTTATCTTCCCACTATAGTCAGCCTTCAGGTCTCAACCCCGGTGTCAGTTCCTTATACACACTGCCTTCCCCATGACAGTTTCAGGTCTCTCTATCCTTTGTTTTATGTATCAATTGCAACTATTTTATATTTTATTATGTGATTCATATCCTTGTATCCTCCACTAGATTAAAACTTGAGAATAAACAGTTTCTGGGTTTATTTTTAACCTTTCTATTCTATTACTTAGTAAAATTTCCAGAATATAGTAGTCGATAAGTAAAAAAATCATCGAATGAATGAAAGAATCCTTAAGAATAAATGTTCTTTAAATTGTTCTTTATTTTTCCCTACCACTGTCTTTCAGCTATTTCCTCTTCTTTCCTCTTATATTTCTGAATGAAACTGTCCCATGCATCTGGCTGAGACCTCATCACACCCTCCTTGCCCTCCCATTAGTAAGTCTGAGACACCAGTCCTTTTCCCACCCTAACGTGCCCTATGTGATGCCTCAAGTCAGCCCAGAGGACATAGGTGTTATGAGTCAGCCACAATGAACACAAACCCCAAGCAGTTAAAGACGAAGAGCTGTATTTTATGTAATTCTGAAAAATGTTAACTTCGAAAGCACCTGAAACCTCCTGGAATTTAGCTATTTAAACACAAATATAGGCATGAAATGGTTTGCACAGTGTTAGAATGTTTTAAATAAAATAAACTCTAATATTTACTACTTCGGTGATTTTATAAATAGTATAAAAGTAACAATATACTATTGACATTTGAATTATGGTATCTGTAGTTTAGATTACTTGGGGACAACCATGGAGGTCACCAGAAAGTATTGTTTGTTTGTTTATTTATTTATTTATTTATTTATTTATTATTGTTAGACTTATTGGGGTGACATTGATTAACAAGAACTCAACAGTTCAGTGTCCACATGTTACACCCTGTGTTTATCACCCAGTATCAGTTCCCCCTTCATCACCCTACACTTGACCCCCTTCCCCTCTCACCCTCTTCCTCATCTCCCAGGTATCCCCCTGTGCCGCCGGGTATCCACTAAACTATTGACTGTGCCCATGAGATTTTGTTTGTTTGTTTTTTCTTTGTTGCTTTCAGTTTTATAATTCACATATGAGGGAAGTCATATGGTTCTTGGTTTTTTTCTGTCTGGCTTATTTCACTTAGCATGATGATCTCCAGGTCCATCCATTTTTGTTGCAAATGGCAATATTTCATCTTTTCTTACAGCTGAGTAATATTCCATTGTGTATATGTACCACAGCTTCTTTATCCAGTCGTCTGTCGCAGGGCACTTTGGTTGTTTCCATGTCTTGGCCACTGTGAACAGCGCTGCAATGAACATTGGGGCACATACGTTGTTGGGGGATTAAGGTTTTCAAGTTTTGGGGGTAGACACCCAGAAGGGAGATTGTTGGGTCATACAGTAACTCCATTTTTAACTTGGATAAGAATGACTATCCTTATGATGTTTTGAGGAATCAATAAATGTATGCCAACACCTAGCACTCAAAGCAGATATACAAGGCACTTCTCTAATTTTATAACCAATATCTACTTCAATTAAAGAAGTCTGTATCTGATTTCTTGAATTGGTAAATTAAAATGATCTCCAGAGTTACGCCACAGGCAAGTATCGGTCTACTGACTATTTGCACAGCCTCAGAAATAAACATTAATCTTCCCACCTAGTAACATTAAATATGCTTTTATTCACACAGTTTAATATGATAGTATTTAGGAAAAGCAATTGGAAGAGTTATGGGAAAGGCGCCATATACATTTTTTCTATTCTGAGGAGGGGTTTTAGTTTAAGATGAAAAAAACTCTTTACTCTGCTGTGTGCACAATAAATTTGGTTTAAGACAAAAGGTCACTTGGCCCCTCATCCCGGGAATGCCATTTGAAATGACAGAACATTTCTCTGTGTTGCACTTGCTCTGTAGGTTCAGCTGGTGGAGGTCATGTCTGAACAGTGACAGATGGAATATGAGCTTGAACTTCTGCTGGAGGAGTAGTGCTGCTTCTTCCAGCTCATCTTACTCTGCTTTGATCTCTGCTTCCATTTTCTGGCTGCAAAAACCGCTTATATGTGAACTTTAATGACAGTCTGCACTCCCCTAGGCACCTGAAGGATTCGTCTTAGTTTTGCCAGAGATGAACTCATTACCTCATGCTCTCCAGCTGCAGAAATTTCCTAAGCACTCAGTCAAGCTGAGTTTATCAGTCTTCATCCACCTGCTGTATTTTTAGGGCTCTGATGTGTCTCAGCCTTCTGGTCTCTTCTTCAGTTTTCATCATATCAAATCAATGAGGTTATCATTTCCTGGTATACAACCTGAACATAGTCTCTGATGCTTGATCTGCTTGTGGTTGGAATTAGGTGTAAGAGTTGAAGATTGTATACTGTACAAGGTCTGGCAATTAAGTTCACGAACTCATCCTAGAAAAAGTGCTACATCCCTCATTGCTGACTATCACTACAGTCACCTTCGAAGTACTCCCCTTGGGGAGCTATGCACCCTCACCAGTGCCTAGTCCACACTTCAAAGCAATTTTGGAACTCTTTTCCTAGAATGGCCATCAGAGCTGTCATTGTATGACGCTTGATGTCCTGAATGTCATCAAAATGTCTTTCTTTCAATATTTCCTTTATCTTTAGGTAAAGAAAAAAGTCACTGGGGGCCTCAGATCAGCTGAGGAGGGAGGGTGTTCCAATACAGTTATTTGTGTACTGGCCAAAATCTCCCTCATAGACGGTGCCGTGTGAGCTGGTCTATCGTCGTGATACAAGAGCCATGAGTTGTTGGTGAAAAGTTCAGGTTATTTTCATTTAACTTTTCCACGCAGCCTTTTCAGCACTTCCAATTAGTAAACTTGGTTGACTGCTTGTTGGTACAAATTCATAATGAGTAATCCCTCTGATATTAAAAAAGGTTAGCAACATGGTTTGGACTCTTGATTTGGACTGATGGAAATTTTCTGGTTGTGGAGCATTGAGTGAGTTCCATTGTGCACTTTGATGCTGTTTCAGGGTCATATTGGCACACCCCATTTTTCATCACCAGTGATAACACAGCCCAAAACATCGTCTGGCCTGTCCAAAGGGTCTTGGCAAACTATAACTCTCCTTTGCTTTGTTCATTGGTAAGCTCCTTCAGGACCATTTTTGCACACACCTTTCATGCCAAGATTTTCAGTTGAGATTTTTCTGACTGTTTCTCTATCAATGTTTACTTCGTCTGCTGTGCTTCTCACAGTCGGCTGATGATTTTGATGCACAATTTGACAAATTTTTGCAATATGTTCATCAATTCTGCTTGTTACTGGCCACCCTGACCTCTCTTCATCAGTGATGCTTTCTGTCCCCTCAGAAAAACGTTTAATTTATTTGTAAACTGCTTTTTTCTTCATGGCATTATCTCCTGAAACTTGGACTAACGTGTCCCTGATTTCACTTGCAATCTTGCCAAGTTTCACAAGAAATTTAATGATTGTTCATTGCTCTAAGTCAAACCCCAACATTCTCATGATGACACACAAAAATGCACAACAATAATGAATGCCACTCAGCAAGACACCACCACATGTTGACACGAACACAGCTGTGAGACACAGATATACCAAGGTTATGAAACCTTACCGAGTTGTTTGTAGAGTGCTGCCGATATAAGCACCCGGTGGCAAGGTTGAGAACTTAATTGTCAGCCCTCATACAACTCAAGTGTCCTCAGCTTTCACCCTTTAGCTACCTTTATCTCTCCTTTCCCCATCACAACGCTTTGCAGAGACGAGCTTCCTAGTAGGTTTGGGAGAAGTTCAAGGTGAGTCAGTGCATACCAGAGCCTGCTGTTTTGCTGCTGCCAGTAACTACTTTCTGTTTAGGTCTGATTCAAACCTGCTTCCTTAAAGACCAGGAAATTCTGGAACAACATCCCCCTCAACTGCTGGTGCCTCCCCCATGTGGGCTGCAGCAAAAGATTATTGACAAGGGGTCTGCCCTACTCTTCTATGCCCCATCCTTAAATTTCTCATGGTTGTACTTACACGAGGCTGTTGTTATACGTATATGGCTGACTTGTATGAAGGGTTTGAAGACATGGAGAGTGAACATACAGAACAATGAGGAACAGGAAACACCTTAATGTTAAATGCATAACATCACTGATCTTCAAAATCCTTTAGGCATCTTTGCAACCGGGAGTTTGTCAACAAGCATACTTCTCCTTCTGAAGCCTCCCAGCTTGTCCAACCCATGGCCCGCAGGCCGCAGGTGACCCAGGTTGGCTCTGAATGTGGCCCAATGCATACTTGTAAACCTTCTTATAATATTATGAGATATTTTTTGTGACTTTTTTAGCTCACCAGCTATCGTTAGTGTTAGCGTATTTTATGTGTGGCCCGAGACAATTCTTCCTCTTCCAGGGTGGCCCAAGGAGACCAAAATGTTGGACACAGCTGCAGTCTAACCACTCTCCTGGCCCCCCTCCCTCAGCCCTACTCTTTTCTTACTCTGTCTGTGCTAAACCCTCAAGTTCCTCATTATTTATCACATAGAGTCATTTTACTTTCCACGCATTTTCCCCTGGAGGAAGAAGTTCAATTTGTGAGTAAAAAGCTACAAAGTGGGACTCCTGTGATAAAATGGGAAAATTCCTTTTTAAAAACCAGTAGAGTTTAGCATAGTAGAAAAATAAATTTTCTACTAGGCTATTTCCCTACTGCAATCGGCTAGAAATTAACAACAATAAAACCAATTTCTCAGAATAATTACAGGGCTCTTGGCAAATTGGAATATTCTTGACGGTTAAACAGATAGTATTTCTATTTTCCTCTGGCATCTATTCTAACACAAAACCTAAACTCATAAAAGCCTCAAAAGAAGAGGAACGAAAACTGATGATGTACAGTTCAGCACAAATAATGCCATCTAGCTATCCAATAAATTATTCATGGTGGCTATTTATATGGTGTAATTCCTATACTTACCTGACAATATGCTGACGAGCTCTTCTTTCTACTATATTTTCCTCAGTCGACTTATTCAAGTCTGAGAAAAAAAGGTAGAACAGTGCTCTCTCTCTCTCTCTCTCTCTCTCTCTCTCTCTCTCTCTCCTTAGAAATTATTTAGATTATGCTTGTTATTCTAAGTCCTAGACAAGATATTAAATCATTACATTTACAGGAAGGAGAGTCTCATCTACGTGGCTCCTTGAAAGGATAAGAGTATAAATGTGATTAGGGGACAAACTGGGTCATCCAGCCCAGCTTTCTTAGTTCATGAATCACTGAATCACAGACCTGGCAGGGACCTTGACAGCCACCTTCCTACTCTCAGTAAGAAGACATCAGCTATACCAGACAACCACCGATCCCATTTTTACAGCCCCACTGAGAAGTTCCTGTGTTTTACCTTGTAACTTATTCCAGTGGAATAATCCTGGGTATCACGTAGTGTTCCTGAGGGATAACTGAATTCTTCATGTCGCTTACATGTCTTCTTATGTTAACCCAGGGAGGTCACAATAATTAATTCATAGTTCGTTATTTTCTCCAATTAAAAATTATTTTATTTTGGTTTTTGGTTTTAAAACACTTTTCACAGTTAAGCGCATGGACTCGAATCTTGCTTCCACAATTTACTAGCTGTGTGACTTTCGGGGAATATTAAACCTCTCTGTGTCTCAGTTTCATCATCAATAACATGGAGGTAATAATAGCACTTACCTTCTTACGAGGATTAAATTAAGTGAGTTAATATCTGTAAATTCCTTGAATCAATATTGGTGTTACAGAAATGATTGTTAAAAAATTACAAATATAGTGTTACAAAAATGATCGTTAAAAAATTAAAAGCACACCTGGAATATACAAAAAAATTTAGAAAATACAACAAAAGAGACAAATGACCAACACCATCACTCCAGAGATAACTGCTTTCATTTTAATGTTTCCTTCTTGTCTCATGTATATATACGAATCACTTATACAGCACGTAATGGGGATGATGCTATATTTATAAAAAGGTTCTGTATCATCCACTTTTTCACTTAATGTTACATTATGAGCCTTTCTCCATATCTTTGCAAATCTTTGAAAATTTTGTTTCGTGGTTTTACAGAGATCTATTTTATGAGCCATTTCAGCAATCTTCTATTGTTGAGTTATGAGATGGTCTTTAGTAGTTCACTCTTTTAGCTAATAGAGCAATAAATATCTTTCTAAATAAACTTTCATGTACCCCTTTGAATGTTTCTATTCTATGTTTTCTGGAAGTGAGATACTTGGAGAAAGGGTATTTTGAAGACTTTAGGTACATACAGTTAATTTGTGTTCCAGAAAGAAATGTATTAATTGATGCTCCTAGGAGACGATGTGTGCAATAACATCTTTCAAGGCAACATTAAAAAATTGCTTTTAAAAAAGGAAAAAAAAATGTTCCCAATTTGATGATAAAAATTATATGTTTAATTTTTTTAATTTGAAATTTTGATTCATGGTAAGAGTGAATGTTTCTGTATATTAACTGTTAAAAACTAGCAAATTTTTATTGAGTTATGCCTTAGCCTTTGGGTGTGCAAGTGGAATTCACTGTTCTTTGGTGTTTTCCCTTGGGTTTCTAACTTGAATCTACTTTGTGGCTCTCCTCTGGAGGATTTTTCCTTCCTTTGGTTCTTTTCTTATCCTGGGGCTACTTTAGTAGAGGGGCCAGACTACTTTTGTTTGGCTTAATGGAAGAATTCATCATGTTCCTATTTATGCAAGTCATGCAAACTCATCAAGTGGCTGGTATGAATTAGTACTGATCCAAGGTACTATGGAGGTAAGAGAGGGTCCTTGCCCTTCCTGAGTTTAAGGTCCTTTTGAAAAGAAAAGTCTCATGCATGAAACAATTAGTGATCAATATAAGGCAGTCTCCACAGAGTGAATTGTGGAATGCAGATACTAAGTGCTATGTTCATTTAAAGAAAGGAGAGATCAACAATAATGTGAGTAATCGTCAGTGAGGTTGGCCTTGGCAGTGGGAAAAATAGGCAGTTTGTGTGACAATAACTATGAAGTAAATGGTAGGCTTTTGAAGATCCAAAGAGCATGGAGTTTTGTGTCAGACATGGGTCCACCATGTATTAGCTTTAACCTTAAACAGCTGTATTAACCAGTCAAATCCTGGGCTGGAATCCAAACACTGCCATTTGTGAGCTGTGTGGCAAAGCTGATAATTTGGGCAAGCTAATAATGTCTATGGTAAATCTAATTTTGCTTATGAATAACACTAGAATAATCAGAGTACCTACCTCATAGGATTGTGATGGATTAATTGAATAAATATGAAAGTGAGGCCTAGCACATGTAATCACTCAGAAGTTAATAGTTTTCATTGTTAACCTATCTGGGCACCAGTTCAGTAAATTTAGTTAGTCACTAGTTAATATCATGTACTTATGATTTTCTACCATAATAGATAACTATGGATGTTTTAATTGAGAATTGGGCCAATTTGTCATTGCAAAGGAGAGAAAGAGATTGGAATTGGTGGTTTTTCCTTCAAATCACGATGTGAATTTTATATTTTGAAATGGAGTGCTTGGCTTTTTCCTCAAGGTCAATTTATTGTCCATTATAGTCCACATCCACAACCCCATGTCCCATTTCCTTTGGACTGCAGAGCCTGATTTTTCTCTGCAAGGCCCAAAGTCAGCTCTGACTTTTTAAAGATCAGATTCAATACTCCCATTAATACATCCTAAATAAAAGATGTAATTAACATTTCTAAAAATGGTAATGTTAATTAAGTAGAATTAAGTAAAGGAGTTCATTAAAGTACCAATTAAGAAGTGCTATTCGTATATTAGCAATGCTAAAGAGGATGAAGGGATTCAGAAAAATCAAAACCTTGAATGTGGAGGTTTTAAAATAAGTACACACCTCTTTTGACACTCTCCCTTGATGAGTGGAAACTGGTTCCTCTCTTTTTGAGTGTGGTCTGGACTTAGTGACTATAAAGAATGTGGTGGAAGTCAAGACTTTGATTTCTGAAACCTGGCCATAAAAAGCTTTGTGGTACCCTCCTTTTTATCTAGGATCACTCTCTTCGCAGAACCCAGAGCCATCTTTTGAAGAACCAATAGGAGATAGATAGATACATAGATAGTATAGATATAGATGTAGATGTAGATAAAGATATGGATATAGAGATTTTAAAAGAGACTTATTCTGAAAGATTGGCTCACACAATTATAGAGGCTGAGAATCCCATAATCTGTCAACTATGAACTGGAGGCCTAGAAAAATCTGGTGGTTGTAGTTCTCATCCAAACCCAAAGGCCTGAGAACCTGAAGCCAATGGATTAAGTCCCAGTCCAAGTTTGAGTCTGAGTTCAAGTCCGAGTCTGAGTCCGAGTCCGGGTCTGAAGGCCCAAGAACCAGTAGTGCAGGTGTCAGAGGGCAGGAGGAAATGGATGGCCCAGCTTAAATAGAGAGCAAATTTGCCCCTCTTCTACCCTTTGGTTTTATTGAGGCTCTCAACATATTAGATGTTGCCCACCCACATTGGTGAAGGCGATCTTCTTTACTTGGTCTCCCCATTGAAAAGCTAATCTCTCCTAGAAACATCTTTATAGGCACATCCAGAAATAATGTTTTACCAACTATACGGGCATCAGTTAGCCCAGTCAAGTGGACACATAAAATTAACTAGCCACCCATATGAATGGTGTCGGAAGTGAATAAAGATATGCAGTTTTCTTAATTATTTCAGCCAGGAAGTGATACACAATTCTTTGCTCACATTTCATTGGTACAGATTAGTCATTGCCCTCACCTAAATGAAAAAGCAGCTGGGAAATGTAGTCCTTAGTTTGGCCACTGCTTTCTAGCAACAGCTCTGCACAAAGGAAATGGGGCATGATCTTTGGTGGATTTGCCATGGAACATCCCTTCTCACATAGCATACTCAACTCCCAAGGGAATAACTTGAAGATCCATCCAGATATTGCCTCCAGGTTCAAGTCCAAAATCCAGTAGGTGCATAGTCTTCTTCACAAGGTCTAGATGTCCCTTTTTGTGATTTGAAAAACTATAAATGAAAAAGACAAGTTATACCTCCTATGTAATATAAAATAATAGAACAGGAGCCTGAAAACCTCAAGACATCATTAATTCATTGAAATGCTGAAACCCTGTCAGCCATTATTCAGTCCTTCTGTCCTAGCGACGGGGTAAGTTCCTTGACTAGGGTCTGTTCTGCTTTCTAGAAGAAACTGATTTGTTTACTGTTCCTAGACCCCTGTTCAAGCCTCCAGGAGTTTCTTTCTTGTTCTTTATTCTCCACAGTCACATCTAAAATGGGTATTTCGGAGTATGCCTTCCCTGGGACCTGCACATATTTCAGGCCTACTTCCTACTAGTACAAGATTTGGGACCCAAATATTGCTTTTAAGGCTCAAATAGCCAAAGTCTTCTTTGGCAATGAAATTCCTTCAGAAACTTAGGCTTCTGTGCTACTTGCTTTCATCAGTTTCATGTGCCAATGACCATACTCAAAATTTTCCTGCCTCCAGTTGGAATTGTTTCTTTGCTTCTTGACCCCTGTCTTAATCAGCTTAATGGTGGTTCTTCTGAGATTATCCAAAACAGCTATGCACTTAATGTGATCTTTAAGGCTGTTTCGTTAATGAAACTTTGTCTCTCCAAATTTCTTATAGCCTCATCTACTTGCATCTAACACCAGTCTTGCCCACTCCACATTTATTCTGTTTTCAACCAGGGAATTCTTTCCTAGTCTCATCATTTGCATGGGGTGTGGTTTAAGGTGGGTCCTGGCTCTGCCCTCTTCCTGCCCCTGGTTTCCCTGCCTTGGTGGATCTACTCAGCACCAGGACAGTTTGCTGACTGAGCCATTTAAGTATCAAGGGGGAAATGAGTTCAATTATGCCATCTGTATTCCAGAGCAGTTAAGTTTGTTAATTTGGCAGAGTGTGGGCAAGGTTAAATAAAATTCAAAGAAAAATTCAGTATAAGTGCACAAACTCTTTCTTCTGGATAAGTGGCAGTGCTCACTAAGAATCTTCAGTTTATCACCCTTGAATGTAAGGAAGAAAGGAAGGAAAGATATATAACCAAATGAAAGGATTTTGTTGGACCTTCCTGTGGCAAAAATCTTTATTGAAAATATAACTGAATTTTCTGTTCTCACAAATGATTGGAGCTATGACTATTCAAAGTCTGGAGGAATGTAGTACAAGATAATAGCACATTCTGCCTCACAATTATGCAAAAGACAGTTTTCTAGAATGATTTTCTGTCTCATGAAGGAAAACAGAATTTTCTTCCTTGGATATATCCTTGGTGGCAATAAGAGGCCTTCACCACGTAGGTGATGATGGTGGTGATGGTGATGTTAAAGAAAGAGGGAGAGAAGGAGGGAAAAGAAAGATGAGGAGCATAAGAAGAGGAGCAGGAGGAGAGAAGAAAAGGAAAGGAAGAAAGAGAAGCAGGGGAAGGAGAAGGAGACTATTTATGATCACGATGATTAAGTTAATGAAGGTAATTCTCAGCCATCAGCACTTCCTCAACATGAACATAGCTCCCAAAGTCCTTCCCCAAACCCAGGTTCTGCTGTTACAAAGCAACCCACTTACGACAATGGTGGGTCCAATGATGGAAAACCAGACAGCATTCTCTCTTCTCCTTCGTCTCACTGATCTTATTTAAGTTTCCTCAGAGCACTGCAAAGCAAACAGCATTATCCCTGTTTTACAGATGGAGGAACGATGGCTCAGATGACTCGACAAGAGCAGTGGAGCAGGCATTCAAACTTCCAGTCACTTGTTTTGCTGGGTCGGAAACCATTGTTATTCCTGCCATACGGTAAGCACACGAATGTGACTTTCTTTCACCTCTGGGCTCCTTTCTGGAGACTGCATAAGTCCTATGAAAACTATTGTGCATGTAGGAAGAATGACTTTTTTTTTCAGCTCCAAGGAAAAGTGTTAGCATAGCCTTATCTGAACCTCTGTGGGGGCAGTGTGTAGGATGGCTGTGAGTTTTGATAGGTTTAATTTGGCTTTATGATTTGGGAAACAGCTCTATTACCCAAAGGCAAAATATCGGTGTGATTTCTTTATAGAGTTTGTTATTTCTCAAATCTCATGACTGTTGCTTTATTTTATAAGATGATAAATACAAAATAAAATAGCTAGTATAAAATTGATATTTTTGGAAAGAAAGGTAATATTTCTTCTAACCTGGATAAATATGAGTTTTTAGTAAAGCAGTCCTATGTTTCAATCCTTTCTCCAATGCTTACTTACAAAGTTGTGTAACTTTGGGTAGTCATCTGATATTCTTGGGCTTTAATTTTTCATTTTTAGAATTCAGATAGTTCTTGTGTTGCAGAAATGTTGTGAGAATTAAATGAGTAAGGTATAAACTAACTAATACATAGTAAAGACTTAAGCAAGTATGTCCTTCTACCCATGAGCTAAAAGCATTGTATTGGCTTATTTTAATCTCCTAATTTTTATAACAAAATAATACAAGATCATATAGGTTATCTTAAGGAAAATTGCAATCATTTCCCTATTTAAGGATTTTTAGTAAAGAACTACTAAATTGTCCTTTTTCTGGAGAGTTTCCAGAATAGTTGTATTTACTTGTTGTTTGTTTTGCCCTCCATGCAAAAGTATTAAATATAAATTAAGTGATCATTAGAGAATGCAAGAAGATTCACGTTCATTAATAAGTAACATGTTTAAACAGCACAAAGACCTTAGAAATTAGGGCAGTCATTTGTGTTACCTGCCAAACAGTCCCAATTCTCCCCATTTCAGGGCACGTGATGGAACTGCGCTTTCTGGCTTGAGTAACCCGTCCTGCCTAACACATTGTGAGGCGATGCAGGGCCTGCAGCAGACTTTTCAGCCTCTTGTTTCCCTCCAGCTTGACCACCAGCAACATCAGAAAAGGTGGCTGCATTAGGTTGGGTTTCTGAACCTGTAAGGGTCATGCAGTAAGAGACTGGAATGGTAGCAGCATTAAGTGGAGTGACCAGAGGCAGTTAGAAAAGCCTAGAAAAAGAAAAGCCTAGAAAAAAATATATTAAACAACTAGATTTTATTTCTTTATAGTAGATAAGCATCTTGATCCATATTTGGTTTTAAACAAGTAGAGCAATATATATGGGGCCTCACTTCAAATTTTTGTTTTAAATTTCTCAGCCTTGATAGCACTAATACATAATAAGGATACAATTCCACTTAATAATATAGATTATGACACATCCCTCAAATGAAAATGGAGATCAAAATTAGATTAAGAGACGTTGAAGAGCAGGTGCATAAGCTAATTTGGTATTTGTTTTTCACCAGAATGCTTTCTAGATTTTTAGATAAGTGTTTTCAAAACTAGCTATTTATATATTTTTTTCCACATTGCACAATTCACAGTCTAAGTTCAATACTGAGGAATTTAGAGAAACCCAAATAGCTTTGACTGTTTCATATTTCATATAAACTAAAAAGTAAGGCATGGTTTGCACTGCTCACTAATAGCAAGAAGACTGTTACATTTGGATTGAGGGTAAATATTACTTTTACTTTTTTGGGGAAACATAATTTCAGATATAATTTTAAAAGGCCAAATCAGCATGACAGATTCAGATTTAAATAAAAGTTAACAAACACAATCAAACATCTTAATAAATAATTTTATTTTAAAATGATCTGACACACTCGCTATTAACACATAAGGCATCAAATGCCCATAACTTTAATAACTGCCCTTTTACCATATCAAATAACACATAATCAACATCAAATTATTTTTTCTTATTTGGCAAGTAAAATTAAAAGCACAATGAAAACCACAGAGCAAAAGCTCTCAGTATACTAGTAATAGTAACAACCCATCTTACTTTCGTGTACGACATGTGTTTGGAGCCTGGCTAGGAATCATGAAGATGACAGTGAAAAAATAAGGCTGACTGTTCCTGAAACAGGGATGTTACTAAAACTTGGAGGAAAAACAAAAGGTACTGTCTGCTGCCCATATTTCCCTAAATAAATCATGGTAAAATAATTTCTAAGTATGCCACATTCTTATGAGCCTGAAATGGACAGGTTGAAAAGATAAATCAAGCATTTGTGAGATGCTGAACAGCCAAAACAGATCAATATAATTATGGCATTTCGTTCTGAGGTTGATTTCAAACTCTTCATTCATGGCCTGGGAAAGACTTCTCTTGTCCTTAATGTGAACATTAAGGCATACCAAATTCCTATAAGAACATTATTCTAACAATAGCTTTGAATATTACAGTTCTGTAATTATAAGATATTCTAAGGCATACTTAGACTTGAGTGTACAAAAACTTGCACACTAACAAACATAAAGCACAGGTACACTCTCAAGTGTAAGCCTCAGATTTTTAAAATCAATTTTACGTATTCAAAATAACATCTTTTTACAGTGTCAGTGCATGAGTTAAGCAAATTATTTCCCAAGGAGAGAATAATATAGAGATCTATGAACCGTAAAATGATATAGCTGAAAATCAGCTAAAAGACAACGATGTGTTCTCTTTCTTATGAACCTTTTACACTGGGAAAAGCCAGTGAGACTTCATTATAATTCTTCTCATTATTTTCTTTATGTCCAATTCTGGGAAAGGTTATACCCTGTTAACAAAGAACGGGAAGGATCTGTCTTATTCCTTTGTCACAGTGGAATCTAGTTGGTAGTATTAAATCCTGCTGAGTAGGTGAAGCATTGGTGAAGGTTGTGAACCTCTTTTGTCAGAGAACAGTTTTGTGGTGGCAGTAATTGCTGCAATGGAATCTGACCTTCAGATGGAAAAACCTTGCTCCAATAGATACCATATAAAACATCTTTTCTTTAACTTGAGATGATTAATCCTGGTAAGGTTTTGCACATACCTGTCACTGCACAATGTGAAAGATGAAGGCTGAAATGTTCAGGTGCTCGTGCCTAGAATTTTTGCTTGTCACAGAGAAATAACAAAATGTAGTCACTTGTGTTCAGACCCTTAATACCTGGTGCTCACTTACTCACTTATCTTTATACTTGGGGCAAAGGAATGGCACAAATGAATTTGAAGGGTGGTCTCTTTGTTCAAATTTGTTCAAATTTGTTCCTTGAAGGGTATGTGCCAGCACTGGTCCCCCTGGGTTCCTAAAACAAATAAGTATGAGAGATGGACTCAGACATTTTGAGCAAAAAAGCAAAGCATGTGATACTGGTATCAAGGCAGTATCTAGGTAGTACAGAATCACGGGGCATAGCAGTCATGTGGATGGCAGCATCCACAGCCACCAAGAACTTCATGGTCCCAGGCAGTCCCATACTCCTCTAAACTATAAACCGGTAGTGAAATGGGGAGCCTAGAGAAGAGATATTCTTCCTATGAGGGTACCAGTACATCGTGCACTGTCTGCTTTAGCAGCTCCAAATGGCTGGAAAGAACACACAGCATTGCACAGAAAACACTTCAGCTCTGCTACAGACAGCTTAAGATGCCCCAAAAAGGAACAGTTTATTAAAAGGATTAGAAGGATTAAACTGTCCACTAGCAGCGTGGAGATCCCAGAAGCAATGGAGAAAGACAGCTCGCCGTCTGGTACTCACCTTATTGGGCTGTATTGTTGACCAAGGAGCTGCCTTCTCTTGAGATTAGGAAGGTGACTCGGATTAGTTTTCCAAGACCTGGTCACTAAGTTAAAGACCTAAACTACAGACTTTGGAAAAAAGAGTTGGCTTTTCCAGGTTTAGCAATAAAAAAACTCCTGTAATAGCAACTAGCACCATGTGAAGAGAGAGATGTCAGGTCATAAATCTCCATGAAGGAGTCAAGGCCAACACCATAGCTATCGTCTGTTCAATGTCTGTAACATTTATCACCCGATCATGCCACAGGATTTCTAAATAAATATTTAGAGCCTCCAAAAAAACTGTCAGATAGGAAACAACACTGTCTGAAGTTCAGGGTTTTTTGTTGTCTGTGTTACCATCACTTTAATTTTTTTTTTTTTCTTTTTGGTATGTGGGTAGCTCCCTGGCTGGGAATCGAACCCAGGCCGCAGCGCTGACAGCGCCAGCACCGAAGCCTTAAGCCACTACACCATCAGAGAACTCCCCAACCATCACTTTAAATTCAAGTAATTTTCATCTTGAAATTGGGCACTGACAGGATGGACTAGGGCTCCATGACGGAATACCTGCGGCAAAGTTGATTAAGGTAGCTATTTGATTATGTCAACACAGCACTAAAGGAGATATTCAGATGAATTTCTAAATTGGATCCTCTTGGTGTAATGGTCTACCATCATATGATTAGAACCTTCAAAGAGATGTGCCCTATAATTTTATTTTATTTATTTTTTAAAATTTAAAATAATTACATTCTTTATTGGAACACTTTAGGCAGAAACTAAAGTAAAACATACCATATACCAAACATATAGCTCAAGAAACTACTTAGGTGCCCTATAATTTTAAATAACAGATTTACATGATGTTGAAATAAACATTGACAATTTTAAAATTTTAAGGGAGGAAATATAATCTGACTTGATCACTCTTTTTTCCCTCTGAATATTTTCTTTTCCTAGCATATCTAGATCTATGTATATCATTTAGATCACATCAGAAATATGTATCATTTGGTAGTACTGCAAGATTTATGAAATGCTTCCAAATGAAAAGCTGAAAGCTTTAGCTTTTTCTCCTTTGTCATCACTTTTATAGAATTGAAAAAAACTTTCTAAACTAGATTCTCACGATTGTCTGAAAATCAGGCCATACAATTAATTCAGTTTAATCTGTGATTTGGCTAATTAATCTTGTTTCATCAATAAATAAAAACAAAACTCAGCTGATCCAACTTAGTTTCTATGAATAAATTTGTATTTTTAAAATGTATTTAAAAAAAGATCCACAGTTCAGACCTAGTCACTTGGCCAAGCAGTAGATTACACCCTGATTCCCTCAATGTCATCTAAAGAGGGTCCTCAAGTAGATTAGAACCTGACAATTTATCAGCCTTCAGAAGATGAAATTTGTGCTGCTGGTGAGCTGACCTCAACACAAACTGGAAGATGACATGAGAGTCACAGTAAAACAAAATTTTCAAAAAGCACAAAGAATCAGCAATAGAAATCAGAAATCATGTGTGTACGAGTGTTGTCCCAATTCTTTCTCAGTCAGTAATAGTCTGCTCCTATAGGGTACTGATCTCCATCTAGTTTCCTCTGATGTCCACATAATTTCTCATTTTTACCTAATAGTTCTTTCACATATCCATCCTCTCTATATTTACTATCCCCTGATCCCCCCCTTTTGTGTTTTTCCTTAACCCTCAGTAAAACATTGCATACCTAATGCATTAGCTCCATCTCTGACACCCACAAGAGCTCATTCGCGTAGATATCCTGACTCATACACACCACACACCACACACACACACACACACACACACACTGCCAGCCAAAGTCGCCCACGGAGACCACGGTCCTCCAGAACAGCACAAATTTCAAATGCAAGAATTAGGCTTTAGGATCTACAAAGAAATCACTTTCTCACTTCCTCATGCCTGCCTTCCCACTCCAATTCCCAGCTCCAGTCCTCTTTTAAGAATGACCCCCATGGATCCTGGTAATACAGTAACAAAGTTAAAACAAATCCTCCAGCATGAGGTTGAAAACACCTCCAGGAATACTTGCAAAATGCAAGGTATTTCTGAGGCTGCATTCCCCACCCTTTCCCGGAACCATTACAATATAGAGACAATGTATTAGTTTGGACACTGAGTGTGCATTTTGCACAGTTGTGTCCACACAGCCCATCGTGCCTCTCACAGAGCAAGAGTTTGAATTTTACCAGGCAAGACCTCAGTTACTGAGGGCCTGGATGTCTGAGTAGCTCAGAATGATGCCTAGACCACTGTGATGAGGAGTGCAGTTCCCTCTGAATCAGTGTGTTTAACTTCTGCTCCCCTCCCCCATTTTAATTTTTGGCTATAGGCTTAAGGACTGCTGCCAACCTGGGGCATTATCTTTTTACTTGGCCCAGAACAAGTGATACTGGCTTATAGGCACCATCCCCCAGTCTAGCTTCAATTGTATTGGAAGTTTTCTTCAAAGACCGACAGAACGTCACCTGGGAGTATGCCTGCGCCAATCACCACTCAGGCCTGCCTGAGTTTAGAAGTCTGGAAATATGTTTAAAATGTCTTACACTTTGCCCCTCTGGTGTGAGAATAGGGAAAACCTTTAAGAGTGTGGGTAACCAGTATGATGGCTAAACCACAAACAGAAAATGAAATTTATTATCAGCAAGTAATTTTACTTTATTTAGAAAATGGGCATGCGATGCTGGCTAATGTCTACCATTAGGGATTAAATACAGATTGGTCTTATAATGATTTATATAATTTTCTTTCACTAGAAAGTTTACTGTAACGATTTAACACTTCTTGGTACAGGAATAATTATAAATATAACATCCCAGGTGTCAACATTTTCGAACTCAAAACCCTATATTTTAGTGTTTAGCCAAATTATGAGAAGAAAAAATTTAGCAAGACAATGGATAAGAACCTTTGAGAATTCACACTCATTACGTGATTAGTGCTTACGTTCTTTTTTCACAAAAGATTACTATAATTGGTCTGTGTGTGAGCCTTCCTAGTGTCCAAAGAATGATATCCCATAACCTGTAAAAGAAATCATTTGTACATTGGATCGTTAGAAATATTTTGCTAAGGAAGTAGAAGCTGATGGCCATTAGAGATTGATTACTTTCCGTTCTTTAGAAGGACAGGTGTAGCTGGGTGTGGCTCCTTAATGCATCTCACATGATTTTTCTTCTAAATAAAAAAACATGGAGAACAAAAACAGGCCGTTGGTTTGGGAAATCAACTTTTCTTGTCAGGCAAACAAACTGCTAATTTTTAAAAGAGTGTTTTGTTTGTTTGTTTGTTTGTTTGTTTGTTTCATAGAAAATGCCAGGGTAGACCGTCCTGCGGTTCACAACCAGAATTAACTCTGCGCAGCGAGAGCCTCGTCGTCTACCAAGGACAGCTCCAGGGTGTTTTCGTTAGGGCCGGTTTTCACCCTGAAGTTGAAGGAGCCGTAGAGTTTCGCCGACTCTTTGGAAGAAGCGAACCTGTTGCGACGATACAGCTCCCCCTTCCACATAGACATCATTAGCAAGCAGGACAGAACGACGCCCCCAAGCGTCAGCAGGCAGAGCCCGGCGATCACACACCGGTCCAGGTGTGCCCCCAGCCTCGCGCTCTCCTTCTCCAGGCGTTCCATCTCCCTGGCTGCCACGGTGTTGGGATCCACAGTCACTTCCCGTGGGACAATGTAAGAGATGATCACCAGCAAGATGCCAGTGACCAAGAACAAGATGGCGCTGATGAAACCGTAGTCCACTGACTTCCCTGAAGACGTGGCTTCCGAACTGGTGTCGTCTTCATCTTCGGAGGTCAAGGATAGGGCAGCCTCGTGGGACCACCCATCTGGATTTCCCCAGCCAACATCCCCCAGGTGGTTACTCCTTTTTGCTGAAGGGGAACTCTGGCTCCTCTGCTCCAAGTTAACATTCTCGTCCATGTAGGTAAAAGATGTTTCTAATTCCTGGCTGCAGCAATTGCAGACTTTCCGTTCTGCTGTTATTTGGTTGTTCCCTGAGTTGAGAGGTCCTGGTGGGAAGGAGTCTGGTTGAATAACAGTGTCTTGCAGGGACGGGGTGGGGGATGCTAGAGAAGGGATACCTGTAGACCCTGCCACCTCGGCTACTCTTGGTGTCGATGTGCAGTGCCTCTGGCAGCAGAGAACAGCTTTGGTGGCCGCTGCATCAGGCCACTCAGCAGGAGGCCCCCCTGAACTCCAGTCCACAGCATCACACAGGGCTACCTGGCTGGTCTTCTTAGCAATGCAGTGGAGCTCCATAGGAGCTAGTCAGACATCCCCCAGCAGTTTCTAGAAGTAGTGCCAATAGCAACACAGAAAAGAATCCAACAGGACCTAAGGCTGCAACCCCAAAAGTGCTGCTTCTGAGGCCCCCATATCCTTTGTAGCCACAGCTGTTGACACTTTAGCCCCAGTTCCTCCTAAAAGGGGTAAAAGAAAGGAAAGGAAACCTACTGTCAGGAAAGTGTGAAAAGGACAAACCTTCTGACTTATCACAGGGAGTCATACTGGGAAGCTTAGGTTAGGGTAGAAAAGGAGCACGGAGGAAGTGGCAGGTCTCTGAAGAAAGCACTGCCATCACCGAGCCAAATTTATCCAAGAACTCACACATTCCTGTGACAGGAACCCCCAATGAGAAGACAAGTTTCCTGTGTAGAGATACAAATGAGAAAGGCAGGGACCTTTTTTAGCTGCTGATTTTCTGGAGAACCTAGGAAAGTGCAGAGTTCTCAACAATTTGGTTAAATTAGAAGTGTTTACACTCTCTTTAGTTCAAAACAGATTCTAACACAGGTTAGCTTTAGAGCATCACCATGGGTGAAGGAATATGTCACGATCAGTTGGGCTCTATTGGAGATGGGGCTCAGCATTTTGACTGGGCAGCTTAGTTAGCCATCTCTCCTAACCTTACACTGCCTACCTCCAATGGCCCTAGTCACACAACCCAGTTAGGTACAAGACCCTATGCTTTTTCACTGTGCTTCCCATTCTTAGCCCATCCCCCTTATTGCTACATGATAGCAGCATGCCTGGACTCAGAAGTGTGTAGACAACATGTCTCATTGTGTGATCCCTGTAAATACTATGGGCCAGCTCATTCCTACACACACACACACACACACACACACACACACACACACACACAGCTGCCTGCTCCAGGTACAGGTCAGCTACTCCTGCTAACTGGGTCTGCATAGGTCTGGGTTCCTCTCCCTCTGTATGCTTTGTTAACACATGTGCACAGGAAACTGAACATCCAGAAGTTTTACAAAGCTAATTTAGAAGAAATCTTACGATAAAAGACAAATTAGAAGCTCACAGAGTCACAGTTCTGTTGCAAATAGGTGAGAAGCTACTTCCAGGTTGCCTCTGGAGCTCTGTATCCACGACATTCCTTTACCCTCAATGCAGAGAGATACCTGGGGTAGAACTTTAAGTTGAGCAGAAAACCATCTGTCCAGCTTTTGCTGTGCCTGACGTCTTTCAGACGAATAAAAATTCACTTTCCACTATTACCAAGAACAGAAGTTTCAAAGAAGGGCTGCTTTTACTTAGCTTCCAAGTCCAGAGTAATAGTTGATTTAACCCGTGGCTTAGGGGGTTATTAAGATGCAAAATCCACAGCTCCAACAGCTGGTAACCAACACAGAAGCACCGGAAAGGCTCACCTAAGGTCAACTTGGCAACTCACTTAAAATAAGGGAGAGGGAATCCACATGTTTTATGCTTTACATTAGAGGTTTTTTTTAAAAAACCCACTTTTCTCCTATTATTAGAGTTTTTCTTCAGCTAAAACAGAAATCAAACAAAACAGACACACAAAACGACACCAAGCCCAGGAAAACCACAACTGAAGCAGAGCTTTCCCGTAGTAAGTGGACAGGCTTCTGCTGCAGGACCCCTGAATGAATGAAGAGATGGTTAAGGGTCTGATCAATCACGGAGATGAGAGACCATCTCGCAGGTCCCTCAGACATTAGGTGCTCTGATTAACCTTTAGCACAGTTAACTCACCACACTGGGCCGCCCTGGATAAAAATGTGCAGTCTCTATAGGACTTCCAATTTATGAGAGAGAGAGACAGACACACACACAGAGAGAGAGAGAGAGAGAGATAGAGAGAGAGAGAGAGAGAGAGAGAGAGAGAGAGAGAGAGAGAGAGAGAGGAGAGAGAGGGGGAGGGAGAGGTTCCCATTGCAGCTCTGTGCTTCGAGGCTGCCTCCCTCGGTGGAGAATTGTCCCAGGGGACCATCTAAGACTCTTTCCTTCCGTCCCCCTCTCTCTTCTCTGGGGTTTACTTATGAGCACAGTTAATACAACTGTTCCTCTGAGCGAAGGGCAAAGCACTTTTCCTCGTTGTGCCGCCATCAATTAAAAGCATTAATATCTGCACTGGAACTCACTCGCACGAGTGAGGCTGGTCTGGGGGAGACGACGGCGGGGTCCGTCCTGCACGCGCCGCGCGGGGAGGGCGCACGGCGAGCACCGGGTAGCAGTGTCCCCCGCGAGAGCCATCAATCATTACGGGTGAACTCCGTGCCTAGCAGAGGCACCCGGACTCGGGCTGCGTTCGCCGAGGACCCCGAGGCTAGACAGGCACCGTGAGCAGCGTGCAGGGACGCGCTCCCTCGCTCCGCCAGGCTCCCACCTCCTCCTCCCCGTCTCCCTGTCCCCACTCACCTCCAGCCTGGGCTACCCAGTAGGGCTGCAGCACCGCGCACTTGTCCCTGCAGGGCTCCTCGGGAAAGTCCCCGATCACGACCGCGGCACTTGTAGCCTCTGCACGCCGCTGAGCTCCGCGCGCGGTGGGCAGCGCCCGCTGTGCCCGCTGGGCGGGGCGGGGCGGGGCACTTTGTCTTGCTAAGCATCCCGGGAGATGTAGTCCGGGATACCCTCCTCACTCCCGCCCCCACTCTCGTCTCGCTCTCACATCCTCCTTTTGCTTTTCCTCTTTACCTCCATATCCTGCCTGGCACTTTAGAAGAAAGCGCTGGCCTCTAAGCTCAGGGTGTAGTCCTCCAGCCTGAGCTGTACCCACAGGATGATGGGGGAAGGAGGGTGTATTTAGCTCCAATTGTGTGCCAGGCGAAGTGCATATTTTGTCTTATTTAGAAGAAATCTTCGAAGTAGACTTTATCAATCTTTATTTTACAGAGGAGGAAAGAGACTCAGAAGAATTAAGGTAGCCTCATTCAAAGTTACCAAAACAATAAATGGTAGCTAATAAATTGTATCCAGGAATCCCTTTATAAAGTCATCCACAAAATCAGGGGAAATGTGACCATTGAGGGTGAGGGATTGTGCTATTCACCT
>PVJL010009687.1:0-55003 GCA_004026885.1 Lyroderma lyra | reverse complement strand
AAACTGGTACAACCACTGTGGAAGGCAGTGTGGAGGTTCCTCAGAAAATTGGGAATGGAGCTACCATTTGACCCAGCAATCCCCCTTCTGGGGATCTACCCAAAGAACTTGAAAACCTTTGTCCGCAAAGACTTATGTACCCCAATGTTCATTGCAGTGCTGTTCACAGTGGCCAAAACATGGAAACAACCAAAGGTCCATGCGACAGATGACTGGATAAAGAAGCTGTGGTACATTTACACAATGGAATATTACTCAGCTGTAAGAAAAGATGAAATATTGCCATTTGCAACAAAATGGATGGACCTGGAGATCATCATGCTTAGTGAAATAAGCCAGACGGAAAAAACAAAGAACTGCATGATTTCACTCATATGCGGAATATAAAACTGAAAGCAAAGAAAAAAAGAAATGAGCAAACAAATAACCCATGGACACAATCAATAGTTTAATGTTTATTTGGGGACGAGTGGGTTAGGGAGGGGAGAAAGGGGCAGGGGTGGGAGAGGAGGGGGGGAAGCTAAATATAAGGTGATGGAAAGAGAAGTCACATTAGGTGGTGAACTTATTATACATCAAGTTGACAATGCACTGTAGAATTGTATGCCTGAAACCTATGTAATCCTTGCTAACAGATGTCACCCCAATAAGTCTAACAATAAAAATGAATTAAAAAAATACTAAAAATACTAAAAATCTTCTGTACAGCAAAAGAAACCATCAACAAAACAAAGATACGGCCAACTGAATGGGAGAAAATATTTGCAAATAACACATCTGATAAGGGCTTAATATCTAAAATATATAAAGAACTAATATGGCTTAACAACAACAAAAATAAACCCAACAACCCAATAAAAAAGTGGGCAGAAGAACTAAACAGACACTTTTCCCATGAAGAAATACAAATGGCCAAAAGACATATGAAAAAATGTTTATCCTCTTTAGTTATCAGGGAAACGGAAATAAAAACCACAATGAGATACCACCTCACATCTGTTAGAATGGCTATTATCAACAAGACAAGGAATACCAAGTGCTGGAGAGGATGTGGAGAAAAAGAAACTCTTGCACACTGCTAGTAGGAGTGCAAATTGGTACAACTGCTATGCAAGATGGTGTGGAGGTTCCTCAGAAAATTTGGAATGGAGTTACCATTTGACCCAGCAATCCCCCTTCTGGGGAATCTACCCAAAAACTTGAAAACCTTGGTCTGCAAAGACTTATGTACCCCAATATTCATTGCAGCGCTGTTCACAGTGGCCAAAACATGGAAACAACCAAAGTGCCCTGTGACAGATGACTGGATAAAGAAGTGGTACATGTACACAATGGAATATTACTCAGCTATAAGAAAAGATGAAATACTGCCATTTACAACAAAATAGATGGACCTAGAGATCATCATGCTAAGTGAAATAAACCAGACAGAAGAAAACAATAAAAGTATGACTTCACTCATATGCGGAATATAAAACTGAAGGCAACAAAGAAGAAAGAAACAAACAAAGAAAAAACCCATGGACACAATTAATGGTTTAATGTTTATTTGGGGACAAGTGGTGAGGGGGTAGGAAAAGAGGGAGGTGGCGGGAGAGGAAGGAAGAGGAGGTAAATATATGGTGATGGAAAGAGAACTCACACTGAGTGGTGAATTTATTATGCAACAAATTGGTGATGCAGTGTAGAATTGTACACCTGGAACCTATGTAATTCTTGCTAACCAATGTCACCCCAATAAGTCTAACAATAAAAAATTTTTAAAAAATCTATGAGAGCTGTTCTCTAATTCAAAATGAATATAGCTTTCATTAGTAAAAATAACCCCAGGATTTATTCTATGAATTTTAAGTAACGATAACAATCAATAAAAATTAATGTGTATAAGGAAGAGATAGGTCAGAAAGTTTCAGTGATCTGAAATAAACATTCTCAAAATTTCTGCCCCATAACTTTTACCTCACTGCCTAACGTGTGTTTACAACCAAAACAGTTGAATGAAAAAGCGAAACATACAGCCAGCTCCCAGATGTTGGGTCATCATTTGTACACACACCATGACCATGAACTATAGAATACAACATCTAGGGAGACAAAACAAAATGGTGTCATGAAAGGGACTACTGAAAAATCCTCTGGAGGTTACAACTAAGAACATCCTATACCTCAGCAAGGACCCTCAACATATTACACAATCACAGCTAAGAAACCCATGCTTCATATTAAGGTACCTACTGGCGAGGGGAGTGGATTGAACAAGGGAGAAATAAAAGGGAATAGCAGGGACTTGGCAGCTTGGGTCCCTGCTTGGAACTCTGCTGCTGGGGCAGGGAGGAGGAAGAAGACAGCAAGAGAGCACTGCAGGCCTCACTTGGTCTGAGGGACAGAGGAAAGAGGGCCCACAGATGGGGCGTGAGATACCGCAATCACCTCACTTTGGCCCCAGGAGGTACAGATCGGCCTGCAAACTGCAGTGGCCAGACTTCACTCTGGTCCCCAGAGGAAGGAGTGTGGCTGAGCGGTGAGGAATCACAGTGGGACCACTCTGGCCAGGGAGAAGGAAGAGAGAAGGGGTTTCGTGTGTGTTTCTCATCCCACAACCAAGATGATCTGATAGGCCAGCAAACAGGACTAACCCCAAAGCTCAGAGCAGAATCTGTGCATGGGGCAAACCCAGAAAAAAAAAAAGGCACAGTTATGCCTAAACAAGCCCCGGAACCGCAGGAAAAAAAACAAAGCTGCAAACTTTCCTCCCCCACAGACCTCTGTCTACCCAGTATCAGAGGCGAATACCAAAGAAATTACAGATGGGAGGGCCCAGAGAGGCTGCAAAAAATGAGCAACCAGAGAATTAAAGAAATAAAAATAGACAACCCAACAGAAACAGAGCTTAAAGCAATGATTATAAAAATCCTTAAGAAACTGAATGATAACTTCAACAGAGAGATAGTAAGCATTAAAGACGTGCAAACCATTATAAAGGACCAGAAAGAGATAATGACTACATCAACTGAAATGAAGAATGGTATAAAAGTCACCACACTAGATAAAATAAAAGCAGAAAACAGTGATGTGCAGGAAAAGCCAGAAAATAATACCCATTTAGAAAAGATAGATATGAGAATCCAGAAAAATGAGGATGGTTTGAGATTCCTCTGACACAATTTTAAGTGGAAGAATATCAGAATCATAGGTGTACCAGAAGGGACAGAAGAAAAGTAAGGAATCAAGAAATTGTTTGAACAAATAATGACTGAAAATTTTCCTAACCTGACAAAGGAAATAGACATACAAGTCCAGGATGCACAGAGAATACCAAACAAGATGATCCAAAACAACACACCAAGATACATCATAATTAAAATGGCAAAAGTTAAAGAAAATTCTAAAAGCAGCAAGAGAAATGCAAGTAGTAACTTTTAAAGGGACACTCATTCGATTCTCAGCTGATTTCTCACCAGAAATTTTACAGGCCAGAAGGAATTGGCAGAAAATATTCAACATGATGAAAACCAAGGATCTACAACCAAGAATAATGTACCCAGCAAGGCTAGCATTCAAAATTGAAGGAGAGAAAAGAAAAAGTTAAAGAAATACATCACCACCAAAGCAGGACTACAATGTTACAGGGACTTCTTTAAGATGTTGGGAGGGATGGGAGTATGGGTAAAATAAGGAAAAGGGATGGAGAAATTAATTTGATTGTTAACATAGAATTGAAAGAAACAATGAATCAAATCTCATGGACACAGTCAATAATTTAGTAGTTACCTGAGGGTAAGGAGGGAGGGGTGTGGGGGAAAGGGACAGAGACATAAATATGTGGTGATGGGAAGAGAACTGATTCTGGGTGATGAACACATAATACAACACATAGAAGATGTAATGTAGAATTGTACACCTGGAACTCATGTAATTTGTACTAATCAGTGTCACCCCAATAAATTAAAAAATGAAAATGAAAAACAATTTTAAAAAGAATATAAGATCTATACCCAGGTTGTTTTTTTGTTGTTGTTTCTTTGTTGTTTTTAAGACAAGGTTTCTTTAGGGTTAAGGCCTTGAAAAATCAGAAGCAGTATTAAAGAGTGTCAGCTATGTTTTGGCGGGTAGAAATTTGAAACCAAATGGCCTGTGTCATAATAGAGTCTTGATCACATCTTTTGTGATGACCTGGATAAAGAAATAAGTAGAGTACATTGGCAAATCAAGAAAAGAAACCAGGAAAAAAGTATCAAAGAAGTTGACATAAAATAAATAGATTTTAATATTCAAGGAAGGGTATTTAAGAACCAAATAACTAAGTCTCAAACCTTTTAAATAGCAGACTAATTCACTTTTAATAAGAAAACAAGCAATTTGTAACTACTAAAGAGTGAATGTGAATTCTTTACTCATGCTCATCATAACCTAACCTATATGAAAAATTAAGGAACGAACAAGAGGCTACATAAATCATTACACACTGCATCTCCCTTAGGATACGGGATCTCCAAAAGGGATGCTAAAATTTACATTCATTACAGTCTTAACTCCACACAAAGACATTAAATTGTAAAATATTAAAAAAATAAAGAACAATAAAGAAGTCGATTAAACATCAGGAAAAACAAATCGTGAGGCAAAAATTCCTCTATTTAATATTAATCTATTATCTTGAATAATCTATTCTTCCTATAAATCACTACATAAAAGTTATAATTGCTCTAATTTTCTCATATTTCAGCCAGAGGAGGGATGAATAATGCATGGGATATCTAAGAATATGAAGAATCATTATCAGTTACAATTACTAACTTAAGAAAATAGAATGTTACATTTAACCATTGATATTAAAGTGTTGTTCATTTAAAGTTTGTTATGTCTTTAATAAAGGCATTTTAGACTCCTGAGCCACTCTCCTTGCTCGAGCCTGCTCCTACCTCTTTGGAGTGTACTTTCCCCTCAATAAACTATCTTTTTGTTTCACCACTTTCAAAAAAAAAAAAGAAAAAAGAAAAAAAAAGAAAGGCATTTTGGGTGTATCTTTGTGAATTTCATGATTTCTTGTGTTCACCTACAAATGGCTTTTTTTTTTTGAGCTTTCTATTAAAAACACATTGGAATAAAGGCATTTTTTTAGTTAATCGAACTGCTCTCTCTATTGAAATAAAGTTTACTGTTTATGAAAAGAGCACTTTTATCCAAACTGTTTCATGTTGCACAGCAAGTCAATATCTGAAGGATAATTATTGAATCTAGTAGTTACTCAAATCCTGCTTTATTCCCACTGTCATTACATATCTAATCTTGCCACTATTGCTTATTGAAGTGATAATGATTTGTAGGAAATGCATTAAAGTATTTTTAGGGTTTTGTTCTCCCAAAATTAAACCATTAGTATGTGTCCCCACATGTTAGACACAACATTTTTTTCCTCTCAGTTTTTATTATTTTCTATTCGCCCATCAATGCTCATGGCCATATCATATCCACTCCATTATTCAACTGTATGTTCCCAGCAAGCAGAGGCAGAAGCCAGAAAGACAGGATGAAACAGCGTCTAATACTGAGATCTTAGAGGTATAGATTAAAAAACAACTAAGAAAGTATTATTATTGATACAGGAGTATACCTATAAAGAATCATAATGTTACAGTTTTAAACCCTGTAATCTATTTTGGTGTGCACCTGCAATTTGGCAAACAGAGGTAGTATGGGATGGAAATAGGGGGTAATATTATGAGTGTATTTCAAATAAAATATTAATAGTAATTTCTTTTTAAGTTCAAATAACATAAAATGCTCATTCAAGTTTGTGCTGGGATCACAAAAAAATAATTTTACCTAGGGTAGAATTTTGGTGCTTTCCATAAAATTGTGGTGCTTATTTCTAGGTAAGCATAGAACACCAAGGGTGATCTGCTTGGTATCCAACTCTTCTTCCTTGATGGAGAACCCTGAGTTTGTCTAGCATCTCCTTTTAATTAAAAAGTAAATACTTTTAATCCAAGATAATCATAGTAATCTCATTCCTCTTTCCAGGGGTTGGTTTATGAGGAAGATTTCCCCACTCTGAAAAACAGACACATGAGAAAAGTTGTATCTTTATTCAGTAGGACATTGTTATGACTGGTTGTGATGCTATCTTATAACCACAAAATAAGCCTGAGGTCAAAACTGATATAGTGAAAATCGAATAGTTTTCAAAGGACAAGAATCTGGGTTCTAAAAGACATCAATGATATTTGAATTACCTAACCCTGGAAAAATCTAGATTCTGTAATACATTTCCTTATTAAGTTATGTGAGTTGGGGATTTCCTGTTACTTGCATTTGAAGGATGAGTATGAATTTGATACACAGAAGGAGAGCAAAACAAATATAGGAAACAAGATGTAGTCCCATTTATTTATTTTTTCTTTTATTTCCCTTGCCCAAGGACATATATTATTAAAGATATTGCTAAGGGTAATGTCTGAGAAGTTACCTCCTATATTTCTTCTAGGAGTTAATAAAATCTTACCTTTTGCAACAACATGGATGGAACTAGAAGCTAAGCAAAATAAATCAGACTGGGAAAGACAAATACCATGTGATCTCACTTATATGTGGAATCTAAACAACAAAATAAATGAACAATCAAAATAGGAAAAAAAAAACTCATGGACATAGACAATAGTTTAGTGGGAACCAGAGGATAAACAGGGTAGGGCTGGGGAAGGAGGGAGGGGGATCCACATATATGGAGATGGAAGGAGAACTGACTCTGGGTGGTGATCACACACTGTAACACATACATGATGTATTATAGGATTGTACACCTGGAACCTATTTTACTAAGTATAATTACTAAGTAATTTTACTAAGCAATGTCACCCCTATGAATTATTTTTTTTTAAAGAAACAATGTATAAAGTAAAAAAAAAAAATTGAGAAAGAACACCTCTATTTGATAAAACTGGATAAATAAGTACACTTTTGACTTTTAAAGGGACTTCCTGCCTCTATAATGCTATATTTTCCTCTAAATCATACACATGTCCTTAGGAAATGTACAGTTTAGTGTGTCACATAGTTTAATAAACTCATATAAAAGTGCATGGAAACACAAACTATGTTATTAAGAGGCACTCAGTAAAAACTTAAAATTAGGTTTTGGGTAACAGTACAGGGTCTGCAAGAAAATACAAGGCTGTATGTACATATCAGTTGTTTATTTCCAAAGAAAAGTGGTTTTGTCTTAAAAAAAAAACAAACCCGTTCTAATACTTGCGATTACAACAAATGTTCAGAAGATAGAATATGGGGTTTTCATTTCATCCATTTTTTATTCTACTTTAGTTTTATTTGTTGCTACCCTGATAAATACTGTAATTTATTTTAGTGACTTAACAGTGTTAAAAAAATATCTTGAAATAGCCTGTAGCTAACTGGACACAATGAGCATGTTGCCAGGCCCTGAGGTACATCTCAAGAGATTTTGGGCCGGCTTTGCTCTGTTGCCTTATCCGTCAAGTATTACATTTCAAAACACCATGGCAAGGAGACTGTGTGCCAAGTCAAATCTTTTTCCTTAAAATTCACATCATGTGTAACATTTCAAAGGTCATTCTCAAGACTGCTTTTAGATTGTAACAACTGAAAAATGAAGTGAAAGCATCTAGCCTGTCAAAAACTTAATAGCATAACAGAAACATTTTTTGAGAATGTATGGGAAGCTTTATTTTCAAGATGGCATTTACTGAGGTCTACTATTTGAAAAGTGGCTATCACAGTATCTGGCACAAAAGAGGCACTCAGTAAAAATTAGTTGAATAAGTGACTAAATGAAGATTATAAAAATAAAAAAGGTAACAGCTCATTACCACAAAGAGATTACAATCTAATAAGAGAAATATACAGATATACCTATAATGCAAGGTGACAAAATCTATAAAGAAAGTACAAAGTGCTAAGAAAAAAAAGTTATAAAATGCACATATCTGAGACTATGAAAGACTTAGTCATGAGGCAACAATAGTAATATATTCCTAGAATAGGATTAGAATTAAGGAAGAGTCATGTTCCCAATCTGGAAAAGTAGAAAAGAAAGGTGTAGTAACTGTTGTTTTTATCTGTTCAGCGTCTCTTCTTCTTTTTGTTGGTGACAAACCCCACCTCCACCCTGCCTAACCACAGTGCCAGTATATTGAACAGATTGGGTCAATAATGTGACCCATCTATTGGGCACATTATTGGATGTGGAATGGGCAAATGTCTGTACCTGGAAGGTTCTTCCCTAGGACTTTTCTACTTGGAGTTGGCAAAATAATACCGTTTATTATGTGGCTACGAAGTTCTTTATATTTAAGCCCTGAAATGCCAAAGACTATGATCCTATATGAAGAGGCCTGTCTGCAGTAGAAGAAAATAAAGACAAAATGCAAAGAAATGACAGAAGTGTTATGGAAGAAGTGAAATGGAATAAGTTATTTAAGTTCCTGATTTCATACACACCCAGCTTCATCTTTGTCTATCACAATTACTTAAGCCAATTAAGTCCCTTTTCTGTTTAAGCTACTTTATTTTAGATTTCTGATTTTTTTTTTTTTTAGATTTCTGATTTTTAAAACTAAAAGAGCAGTAACATATACAATACCAGAAGATCTCAAGTCTTTGGCTATTTCTGACAATTTTTCCCATAATTAACCCTGGATGGCATTTAAACTTCATATGCCCAGCCATCAAAATGGACAATGATAAATTATATACCAGTTGTGTGTGTGTGTGTGTGTGTGTGTGTGTGTATGTATACCATCAACCTAACAATATAGCTTCAAAATACATTATGCAACAACTGACAGAATCATTAAGAATAAATGAAAAATCAGCAACAATAAAAAAGCTATCAGAGAAGAAACACATAATAACCACAAGAGTACAGTAATTAGATTTAAACCAGAATCAAGAGAGACCAAAACAGCCACAAGAATGACCAATAAATAATATAATCGCTCTTCAAAATCCTGGGGGAAAAGTTAGCTTTTAATAAAAAAATTTATACTGAGCTAAACCACCATCTATGAATTAAAATACTGATATTTTAGATATATAATGACTAAACAATCTAAAGCACACAATTAATAAGTAAAATAATTATCTGAGAACATACTTTACCTGGAAAAAAAGTAAAACCAAAGGTGTGGTTCATAAGAAATAATGATAACCACAAAAATATTTTTGAGTATTTCTATATTTAATTATTAATAACTACCAAAAATTGCCTATTTTAAGTGACTAAAAATGAAAAAATTTCTGGACAACAAAACTAAGAAACATGAGAAGAATGCTCATCAGTGGGCGTTTAAAGCAGTTAAGGTTCTTGTCATATTCGGGGTTAGGAGAGTGGATAAGAATACAATCTGACTTTTAAATTGTTAGAAAAAAATCATGATTGTGTACAAAGTAAGATTTCTATTTCTAACAATATGCTGGATTGAGCAATCTGAAAATATACTATTCATTTATTCAACAAATGCTACTTAAAATGTACTTTTTGGCTCATGATTCCCAATAGATCAGATGTAATGAAACATGTAGACTACATATACTCACTGTGAACTTTCCCTTTCCATTTTTGTCTAGTCTAAAATATATCTAAGTCAAGAAAGAAACAATAAACTTTCATAATAGAACTACTGAAATACCCCCACCATTTTCCGAAAATTTAATGTTATTTCAATTAATTTAATCATAATTTCTCCTTTACAAATTTGAATCATATGTTGCATTTTTAAGATAGGCATAGGAAAATATAGCATTCAGTATATTGTTTTAAATTTCTATTTTTCTTAAACTAATAGCATTTTTCAGGTTTGATGCTGACACTTAAATGCTAGTATAGTTATTTTTATTTTAGTCTTCAAAAATATTTTTTATTTTAACAATACAATGAAAGCAATGCAATTAGTCCGTGTTTTTCCATGTCTACATATCAGTGGAAGAAAATACCTATTATTATAAAAATCATATTCCTTAAATCAACAGGTATTTAAATTTTTTCTGAAATGGATTTAATCTAGTTATAAAAATGGACTATTTTTCAAGATGACTGAACTCTCATTCATAGTTCTGCAAATACACTTCCTCTCTCAAATGACAAAATTATATGCAGTGTATTGAAAGTAAAATTTTTACTATCAGCAGATATAATCAAAACAGGATTGCTTAGTTTTTTTAATATTTGTCAATATACTTTATATACTCAAGTAAGACACAGGAGATTTTTCAGATGTAGCTAGGTGGCTTTTTGTTATTCTACCTCTCTTCTTATATGATGGCAGAAATATTTTTTAATACTTTTTTATTGTTAAATTCATTGGGGTGACATTGGTTAGTAAACATAGGTTCCAGGTGTACAATTCCACAATACATCATCTATGTGTTGTGCTATGTGTTCATCATTCAGAGTCAATTCTTCAGGTAAACATACTTAATCCTTTGTCAAATATATAGATGGGGTCAATCTAAATATGCTTTAAAAATTATTATCCCCTATGGTAGAGAATAGTTAGCTAGTCACCCAAATCCTAGCCCTTTCTTCTTGGGAACACAGTTATACTACACATCCCAGCCTCTCTTGCAGTTAGGTGTGGCCATAAAACTTATTATAGTTCTGGGTTACAGAAAGTGAGCAGAAGTGATAGGCCCTATCCCTAAACCTTGCCATCCACTATCTGGTTGTCAATGCCTAAGTGAATTTAGAAGCTACTCATTAAAGCGGAAAACCAACAGATGCCAAGATGTTTGAATGTATAGAGCACAGTTCCTCTAACCTTGATTTCCCCACACCCAACTCACAAATACAATATAGCCACTCCTAACTTAACAACCTACCTGTTCAATGACAATTCAACTTATGAACAGAACTCCAAAGTGGGAAATCCTCTTTATCAGTCTGTGTGAGTCTCAGGAATACTTTTCTCAGTTTTTGTCTCATTCTGGCAGTTGGTTGGTATTTATGAAGGATTGGTTATTATTGTGAAAGCTTTGCAATCACGCAAGACTATATGTTTTGTTTATGTATGGTGTCACATAGTATCTATTGAAAAATACATACCCAATGCTGCATCACAAGACATCCTTTTTTAAGCTCCTCATTTATCAACCAATTCACTTAACAACTGAGTCATAGAAATAAAACTCAGTCTTTAAATGAGGAGTGTGTGTTTACTACTGTGGACCCATATTGCTAATGTCTGAGCAAGAAATATACTCCTACTGTGTTAAACCATGACAATTCTAAAGTTTATTTGGTATAGCAATTAGTCTGTTATAATCAATGCAGAAAATCATTCCTAAAATTGGGTCAATGCTGTAACAAAAACCTAAAATATGTCATTGGTTTTGTGACTAGGCAGAGGATACTATGGAATTAATATCAGAACTGGAAAGATGGACCCTTGGACACAACAAAATGGTGGTGTGAGAGGGACCTTCAGAAAACTCTTCTGGAGATTACAACTAAGAAAACACCTATATCTCAACCAAGGACCCTCTACACAACACACAGTCACAATTAAGAAACCAACTCATCACATTTAAGGTACCTACAGGTGGTGGAGGGTTAAACAAAGGAGAAAAAAGGAAAGAATGGGGACGTGGTCGTGTGGGTCCCTGCTTGGAAGTCTACCACTGGGAGCGGGAGGAGGAAAGTGGTGGCAGGAGAGCGCTCCAGCCCTCACTCGATCCATGGAACAGAGGAAAGGGGGCCCATAGGCAGGGGCATGAGATACCACAACCACCTCATTTTGGCCCCAGGACGTGCAGAGAAGGAGGAGCCACAGGACAGTGAAGAGCTGCAGTGCAAATGCTCCAGCTGGGAAGAAGAAGGAGAAAGGAGGCTTTGCACACATTTCTCAGGTCAGCCAGTTTGAAAGATCAGCATATAGGACTGACCCCCAAGTCTCAGGGCAGAATCTGCATGTGGGGCAAACCCAGAACCAAAAAGTGGAATCACACCCAAACTCCTTACATGACTCCCAGAGTCACAGAAAGAAAACAAAGCTGCAAATGTCTTTCCACCACAGACCTCTGCCCACCCAGTATCAGAAGCAAACACCAAAGAAATTATAGCTTGGAGGGTCCAGAGAGGCTGCAAAAAAAGGAGAAACCAGAGAATTAAAGAAATGGGGACAGGTGACGCATCAGAAACAGAGTGCAAAGCAATGATTATAAAAATGCTTAAGGAATGAAATGATAATTTCAACAGAGAGATAGCAAGCATTAAAGAAGACTTACAAACCATTATAAAGGACCAGAAAGAGATAATGACTACATTAACTGAAATGAAGAAGGGTATAAAAGTCACCACACTAGATAAAATAGAAGCAGAAAGCAGTGATGTGCAGGAAAAGCCAGCAGAAAACACCTATTTAGAACAGATAGATATGAGAATCCAGAAAAATGAGGATGGTTTGAGATTCCTCTGATACCATTTTAAGTGGAAGAATATCAGAATCATAGGTATACTAGAACGGACAGAAGAAGAGTAAGGAATCAAGAATTACTTGAACAAATAATGACTGAAAATTTTCCTAACCTGGTGAAGGAAAAGACATACAAGTCCAGGATGCACAGAGAATCCCAAACAAGATGATCCCAAACAAGAACACACCAAGACACATCATAATTAAAATGGCAAATGTTAAAGAAAAAGAAAAAATTCTAAAAACAGCAAGAGAAGTTCAAGTAGTAACTTATAAAGGGACACCCATTCAACTCTAAGCTGATTTCTCAGTAGAAAGTATAATAGACCAGAAGGGATTGGCAGAAAATACTCAATGTGATGAAATCCAAGGATCTACAACCAAGAATAATGTATCCAGCAAGGCTAGCATTCAAAACTGAAGGACAGATAAAGAGCTTCTCAGATAAGAAAAAGTTAAAGAAATCTATCACCACCAAACCAGTACTACAAAGAATGTTAGAGGGACTTCTTTAAGGTGGGAGGAGGGATGGGAGAGTGGGTAAAATAAGGGAAAGGGATGGAGAAATTTAGGTTGATTGTTGATATAAAATCAAAAGCAACAAAGAGATAAGACTCATGGACACAATCAATAATTTAGTAGTTACCTGAGGGTAAGGAGACACAGGTGGGGGAGAAGGGACAGGGACACAAATATATGGTGATGGAAAGAGAACTGACACTGGGTGATGACCATATAACACAACACATAGATGATGCACTGTAGAATTGTAGACCTGGGACCTATGTAAATTTTACTAATCCATGCCACCCCAGTAAATAAAAAATAAACAATTAAAAATTAAAAAACAATAGATGGAGCTTTTTGGTATACTGTGGTAAAACATTTGATGAAGCTACCATCTGCAAAAACCTGCATGATAGGTCAGGTGCCCAGTGAACCTGCAGCCCTGGCCACCAGGGATTCTGTTTTCCAGGCACCTTTACAACCAGGTAGGGTCATGGGGTAACTGTCACCAGGACATGGGCACACATGATCTTTGCCATCACTTTCTCCCTCTTTATGTTCTTTCTATCAGCACAATCTGGGAAGCTGTTATCTGTGTTTATGATGGAGGAGACACCAAATGGAAGGCACCTAGGTGCCCGAGTCAGTGCTTGGAGGACAGTCAACTGTATCTGATATACAAGTTGTTAGATATAGATAACTTATAATGAGGGTTTTCTTTTATTTTTTGCTTTATAAGAAAAAGAAGTAAACTTCTACTATATTAAAACCATTACACATTTTTAGATATTTTGTTACAGCAATACCTTAACTGAAAAAACACTGAGACTTTTTTGTAAAAATGACACAAATCATTTTTGTTCATTAACTTAATTATTGGTAAAGTTAGAGAAAATCAGTGACAGCCTTGAAAATATCAAATCAGTAAATATTTCATTTCAAAATCAGTAGAGTAAATCCAAGGTGAAAAACCTGAGCAAATGGTTCTGAGAAACTTAGATCTTAAATTCCATCTCTACCATCTACTGGTGGTAGCATGGCCTTGAACAAATAGATTTATCATCTTGGAGCTGCCTTGTTCTCATATGTAAAATGGCTCCTATATATACAAAAAGGTTCTCCCCTATTTTGTAGCGTTGTTGTGGCAATAACATAATAAATACAACATGCTTAGGGCAAAGTCTAGCATTAGGTAAAGTGGCCAGGTGATTCTCTTTTCTTTTCCTATACTAATTTCAAGGTATCATATGAACCCTAGAAAATTAGTTGTTTGGATTCATTGACAAGAAGACTCTTGAGAAAATTAATTTACTAAAAGATTTCAATCACTGACTCCAATGAATATTAAAAAACAAAATACAATTACAGATTAACAGAGTGAGGGAGGGACAAAGAGCCAGTCTTCCCATCACATCTCAGTGAAAAATCTCTCAGATCATTATTTCTCTCTTATCTCTCAATTCCTCTGTCCGTCCTCATCTCATCCTCTTTTGGCAAGCACTAAAAGCCAAAAAGGCAGTAACTCAATAGATAATGGATCAGATATTTCTTTGGTTAGCTAAGATTTTATTACTACATTGCCCCAACTTGCACAAAACTGTGAAGACACTAGATATTGCTCCCATTTCAAGTTAATCTTGCATTATTAGGGTGAGCTTTCTAGTAGGCATAACTGATAGTAATAGCAATACTTTAATGTTTGCTAGCATTCTATAAAGGTCAAAGCACTTTCACATCCATTTTCTCATTAAAATGTAAGAAACATGATCAAGTAATACTTACTAGAAATAAAACCTTGCTGCCATATCACTCCAAAGACAATCAGAATGGTTTACATTCCAGGTTCTTACAAAGATAATTCTTGCTGAATAGCTGTGCCCCTCTGATGAAATATCTGAACCAAAAGCCTCAGGCATAGAGTAATGACAGATGCCAACGAATAATACCAAAGGCAAATGCTTAATAAAAATGCATTATACAGCAAAATAATTAACTTCTGTTGTACTTTTTAAAATCCGCTTTCTCTCCAGGCACACATGTGCTAAAAATGCATATAATAAGCTCAAGTCACACATACAAAGTTGATCATTTAGATACAATGAGAATAAAATTACTAAAGTCCTTTGTGATAAAACAACTCATAAGATAGATTCAAGTCCTAAAAGCAAGTGTGAAAATCAGCACATGGTACTCAGTGAAATACCAACAATAGTTTTTATTAACAAAAGTCAACAGAGGAAAGCTAGCAATTTTGATGCACCAAATAAAAGGTCAAATTCCATCCTACACACACACACACACACACACACACACACACACACACACAGCTTCTCTGCGTACACAGCTTCTTTCAAAATCTGTGGCAGCTCAGTACCTGCTATGTCTTGCTTGCCTGCAGAGGGAGGCAACAATTGACTGAGTAAGACCAAACAACACTGATGAAAGAAGAAAAAAATATTTTTTCCTATATATCTGACCACATGTTTTTAGCCAGCAGCATTTTCATTTATCATTGCCTTGTGGGAAGTCTGAACTAACATAACATTAGTCAATCACAGTGTGAATCACCCTGTGGACCCTCAGTTTTCATGCATGAAGAGAATAAATTTCAAGATCTCTACTTTTAGAAATAGAAGTTTAGTATTTTTGGCCTGCAAACTGACTTTAAAAATTACTATTTCAAAAGTGGCACAAAGGGGGCTCTAACCTATTTTTAAAATAAGTCCAAGCACTATAATGGAACAAGACTGGCACTGGGGGACCAGGAGTGGGGCTTTAGTCTTGGCATGATCAGCAACTTGCTCTGCTGATCCTCAAATCACTCAACCTCTCTTGAACCCTAATTTTTATTTCTGTTTCATACTCTTCTTTCCTATCTCATAGAATTATTCTGAGAGTTAAATGAGATACAGTACTACATTAAAGATAGAAGTACTTTGTACCACGTCACTATTGTTTATTCAGAGCAATACTCAACAGCCACAGGAATAGTTACAAAAAACATACAAGCTTCTGTGAATAGTTTCACAATACCTCAACTCTTTCTTAGCATACTCTCTCAAGTAATGTCAATTAGCTCTTACTCTTTTTAATGTTAGTATATATTAATAATTTTTATTTGTGGACTCAAACTTTCAGTATATAAATTACATTCTCTTAAAAAATGCAATAATTCTTATAAACTCCTGAAGTAATATATGTGCTGTTAGAATTGTCCATTTGTAAAAGCAAGTTCTCAAATTCTGACAGAATTATTAACTTGCCATAATACTTAAGTTACAATGAAAGAGAGAAAGTCTACGTGAATGGCCATAGAACTACCCCAACAATAACACTGAGCCAGGTTCATTCACCATGACCTGTGGCCCAGCACTACTCTGAGTCACCAAAGCTAGAAAAGGTCTCTCATGTGTCTTACAAGGGTACACTGGGGATGCAGAGACGTGAAAGAATGTATGATATTTTTAAAAGAGAGAAAAATTTTAACAATTCTACATTTTCTTTCTCAGAATGGCGTATGTTATTTTCCTAAATGACAAGGGGAAATTTTTTGTTCCAAACTTTTTCATTTCTGACCTCCCACTGATTCATTTTGAATGCTTTGATGAGCCATCCAAGTCATATAGAACACATTTATGACCTAATTTGGCAGTAACTCAATATATCTGTGTGTATGTGCATAATAATAAAGTTCTCTTAAGGTAAATGTAATTAATATATATTAATAATTTTCCATTTCTCCCAAGATTTCTCCTATTCTACAAATGGGTAATTCTCACTTTTATAATTTTAATTTTGGGTTATATAAAAATAAAAGTAATTAGTAGTGTTAGAAGTTAATGACAGTTACATTTTGGGAAAGTGGAAAAATTGGGAGGAGGTAGAAGAATTGTGGAGAGAATGAAAATGCCTATTTTTTAATGTTAGTAGTGATTACATGTATGTATTCATTTTGTGATAACATCAATCTGCACCCTTGTAATGTGTATACTTTTCTATTTTTATTCTATTCTTGATAGAATATATATTTCAATAGAAATAAAATAATAGTTCAGAACATAGGAATACTAAAATTGATTTTGCAATCATTATCCTGACTCCATATCTATAAAATTTCAAGGTTTTAGAGATAAAATGCAGAAACCACAGTGCCACATTTCCTTTTCCTTTTGATTTTAACTAAAATATCTAAAATTTCTATGTAAAGCACAAAGTAAAGTATGTCAATACTAGAATCTAATTTAAAATTGGTACATGTAAAATAAATGTGAAAACTTGTCATAAAAGTTTAAAATTGGTGCTGAAGCATTATCTTCCTCATACAGTAAGTGAATTTTTTCTATAACTAGAGCAATACCTCTATGTTCCACCTCCAATTTGTCAGAGAGAATGATTACCTTCTTCTTCCAATAAAGACTACAAATAGGAAGAAAATGAATGTTTTGAAACTCAGTCATTGTTGAAAGAGGAGTTAATAAAAACAATTTAAAAATAAAAAGAGGATAAAAAAATGCCAAAGTACATATTTGAGCTATGCCATACCTTTGAGGTTTTTGACCCACAGTAGGTTATCTGGACCTTGTGAAGAAGCTTAACTAACATATTATTGAAAAATTAGATGAAATCATATGCTATAATGTCAGTGACAAAGCTAAGAGAAGGAAGGAACAGTAGGATACTATTTGCTGTGGAGTATGGAAGTATGGAAGTGGCTTGGAGAGGCTGACACAGATCCTCAGAAGCTACTGGTCTTTCTGGAACACAACCACAAGCCATGCTGCACTCCTGGTGTTTAATAGTGAGATGAAAAATACCATCAAGGGTGATCTAGAAAGTATCTTGCAGACAGACAATTCAAGACTTTAGAAACCTGGGTTGTATTTTTAACTCAAATTCAAAGTTTAAGCTTTGTAAAAGAGTAGGAGAAATAAATGGTTATGAGAGTCCCCTGAGAAAGACTGAGGTAGAGTTAACTAGGCAAAGAAGTGTGAAGAAACTAATGAAGGGAGGGAAAGGAGGGAAAGGGCAAGAGGGAAGGGAAAGGGTGGGAGAAGAGGAGGAGCCAAATATATGGTGATGGAAAGAGAACTGACACTGGGTAGTGAACATATAATGCAACACATAGATGATGCACTGTAGAATTGTACACCTGGAACCTATGTAATTCTTGTTAATCAATGTCACCCAGTAAGTCTAAAAATAAAAAAAAAATTTAATCATGAAATCATGTTATGCAAAGCCATGTATTACAATATATCAATAAAAGAACACAAACTGAAACAAAAAAGTAATGAACATCTATTGGATCATATTCCATATTTAGGTTTCACATATATTTTATGCCAGAATGTGATTTGGATTTCTGAGATTGTTTAAGATATCAATCTTGTTTAAGATTAAATCTTTAGTAGAGACAAAACACTCATGCCATGACAACTGGAAAAATCAATGTGTTTGCCTAGAAATTTACAGCTTTGATCAGGAAGACTTAAAATAGGATAGCAAAGTAGTGTGGTAAAAATACTCACTTGAAACTATAACAATAATATGGTCACTTTAGAGATATGAATGTTATTAGAAGATTTGCAATGGAGGAGATGCTCAATAATTTATTTACATGAGAAACCCATTTGTTAAAGAGAGGCAGAAATAAGAGTTATGATCTGAGATATCTATACACCAAAGCACATGGGTAGTAAATTTGAGATTCTAACACAAGGAAATAAATAGTGTTATTTGTTAAATCAGTAAATATTTATTGAATGCTGATTACATATTAAGCCCTGTGTCACAGAGATAAAATACAATGTCTGAGAACTCCAGTGGCTGAGATCTACAGTCTACTGGATGAGGCAGATCAGGGAACTAACAATTATAATATTTTAATACTGCTAGAGATACATGTGGATTTCTATGAAATAAAGGAAACCCAGGGTTAGGGAAAGCTTACTAGAGTAGGTGGTCCTTGAATGGAGTCCAAAAGAGCAGAAAGAGCAAGGATATTTTAAGCAATAGAAACATAACATGATTTATCAAGTATAGCAGAGTGTTTCTCATTTGAACAAATATTATCTGTAAAATACATTTTAATATAGTCTTAGTACAGTCTCATCAGCATTATTTTTATAAGGTATTAACACAGTGATGTGAGTAATGTGCACGTTTATGAAACCTACTCATGCACAGCAATGTATAAGGTTGAATACCTGCTCTTGCCAGCAAAAAGTGAACAATTTTCCAATTTGAGAAGTGCTTTACATCTTGAAGCTAACCTGGGGTCATTTAGTAAATTATCTTTTCCAAGCACTAAATAGCTACTAGCTTCAAAGAGTTAATGAGCCCCTTAAAAAGCAAGTGATTTACTTCTTTCTCACCAGTAAGGTCAAGCCAGTCTATTCATTAATCCTCTATCCATTCAAGTGAGACAGGAAAGAAACACATATTATAATCCCAATTACATGACTGGGACATTAAAGTCCAGAAGTGCTCATTGACTAGCACAAGGCCACAGAGAAATTTTATGCAGATCTGTGACAGGAACTCATAAGCCTCCTGGTCCTGTGCTGAACCTACCTGGCAATCTTGTCAATGTGCTATGGCTTGATCTAATAAATCTGAAAATCTGCTCATGTACAGATGCACAGATCAAGTGCAAAATAAAAGATTTAAGATACAAATTTCTCTCTGAAAATGTAATTTTAAGGAATTATTTTATGAATAAATGATGAAAAATTGACTCAAAATTTTTTTATAGCCAGAACATTTTCAACATTTAAGATGACTAACTACAGTTCAATAAATAGTACTAAAACCAGAAATTCTTTTCATATAATATTAAGAGAATCAAATTTACTTTGAACTTAAGGTCCCTAAACTGGAGATTTGCATCTGGGTTGAGAGAAAACATAATTAATCCAAGTTCAAGTACAATGACTAATTTTTAATTTTTTTTTAATCTCTGCAGATTACCATGTTTAGGTTTTGAGTAGTCCTGAACCCAATTTCTAGTTAGTAATTCAGGTTGATTTACACAAACATACTAACAATGGAAACTTTTATCCAACAATCATTCACCAATGATTTGGTGCCACACAGTGGTGTTCAAGTATGTTAACAAAATTAACAACTTCCTACCCTCATGAACCTTATGATTTACTGAGAGAGATAATCCAGTATGTGCACAAATAGACATGACAAAGGGCAAAATGTGCCACATAGAAGAATTCTAGTGAGGATTAAGATTGTAAAATGGGGGTAGAACATAATTACCCATTGTAATGGGATACAAGTGGAGAAGAAAGCAGGTAAGATTCTCCTGAGAAAGACTAAAGTGGTGTTAACTAGGCAAAAAAGGACAAAAAAGTAAAGAAAAGCTATAGGATTATATATCATATTTATATTTCCCATATATTATATGCCAGTAATTTCACTTTATTAGAAAAACAAAAAAAAATTCTATTAAAAAGTATTTGGTAACTTTTTCTACCTTGTTTTTGTTATTAATAACTTACTTGGAGTGATAACATTATTCAGAGCTCTTTTATCCATTGTCTTACTTAATTCTATTTGATCCTCACAAGAAACATATCAATTAAGTAGGATGATACTATCAGGCTGTTTTCACATATGAAAACTTCAAGCCTAAAATAAAGACTTGCTCAATGGCACACAATTAGTAAACAGTGATGCTCAATGGCACACAATTAGTAAACAGAATTGAAAACAAGATCTTCTGACTCCAAGTTCAGTACTATTACAAAGAAAGCCTCAGATCTGAACTATAAAGATACTATTAAACAGAAGGAAGAAGTTCTAGTAACTTGTGTAGGTGGCCAACATATACAATTTTTATGTAAAACTCATCTTGCCACCTCAGTTAGATCACTAGCATAACATATTCCCCAGTATACTTGCCAATGAAGGAATCATGTTTATTAAAATCCAATCATTTGGCTTCTCAAATTCAGATTATTGTTAACTATTTTATTCATAGAGATCACAACCTAAGAATGTAGAAAAGTACATGTTTGAGCATAACTTTATCCATTTTTACTAGATGGTAAATCATATAAACCACTCTGTAACATAAAAGCTTAACATATGTACAGCTTACAAAAGAAATATTCTAATAGTAAATTTAGAAGTTTATTTTAAATGGCATACACAAGAAAAACTATATGTGTTTTCTTTTATACATCTAGAACAGTTCTAGTTAGATTAAATTCCTAGTTAAACTGGATTGCCAACCAGTCCTTTGAATAAGAACACTATTCAAAAATACTGATCAGTACATAACTAGAGGTACAGGAGATGTCCCATTCCAACATACAAAAGGGAGCCTTTGAAAGGTAAATTATACTTTCCTATTGCCTCTTCTCTTTGTTGCATGAGAAATATAATGAATCTTACTCTAACTTTTAAATCAATACTATAAAAGACCACTAAACTATCATTTTCTATTTAAATTATACCTTGTCACTATTAATATGAAAAAAATCTATTTATTCTGACTGGCTCTTGTTTACTGTCTCTTCTGTTATATTTACTTGAACCAAATGTCACTAGCTAAGACTTGATACCTTTATCCTTCTTTGAGTCTAACTCTGAGCTCCTCAAAGCTGATTCACATTTTTCTACATTTGCCTTTCAGCCAACCGTTTTTGTCACATCAAGATTTTAAGAGTGACAACAGTTGTAAAAATGTGTTGCATTTCCAGGCAATTCAATGAAGCCATCATGTGACGTGTTCAGACACTCTCCATATGCTGAAGGAAATACTGATGTGGTGCCAAGTGAAAAGTAAGATATAACAGAATATATTAGCTTCTTTTCTTTTCAGACACTTTCCCCTCTAATCTGAGTAGTCATTTTAATCTCACACCTTTACCAACATAAATTTGATTTAAAACAGAATTATTTTGTGGTACTTAATTAGGTAATTAGTATTTTAACACCTATACATCATTGGAAAACATACTGAGATCATCTAAGCAGTTTGTTTCAAACTATGCAAAGCTAATGACAGACTTTTTATTTAAATATGCAATTATAAATACAGATGAATTACTCAATGCCAAAAATCTACACTGACCTATAAGGACAAACTCAGATCATACATCTAGTACTATTTGGGGACTCCTGACTGAGAAGAAAATATGTGTTTGGGTATAAAAACTATAATTTTATCTTGTCTGAGTGATGTAAATATCTTTCAGGTATATGACTCTTACAGATGGAGAGCAATTGATAACATAGGCATGAATAAAACTAGAAAACAATGTTTTTAATACTTGAAAGAGGCTTTAGACATCATCCAGTCCAATATTCCAATTATAGTACTTAAGCCACTATACAAATTCCTGGATTATTTCCAAAATTTTGTATCAATCTTAAATCTTACATACCATGGAATGTAATGGTTTTACATACCCTTCTTTCTTTTTGTAAAGTGTGAGTTCCCAAAATCTTATCTAAAGCATGGATTTCTATGGACAGTAAACAACAGTTGGGCAAAGAATTACTTGAGATAAAGGTCTAAGACTTTGTTCATTCATGTTGCATAAATAAATAAATGAATTGATGGAAGAATGCAAGTTCTGCACTAGACTATGATCCGGGCAGTTACTATACATGCCCACATACCTATAAGTTCCCAGCATTCAGCACAAAATATGGCATGTGGTAGCCCCTAATAAGTTTTATCAAATTGACTCTTTGACCCTCTTTTCCTGCAAGCTTGTGTAGGAGTTCTTGAGTGACCATTTTTGTCACATGAAATATTGAAGCACATTATGTATGTGAGATTTAAAAAAAAAACAAAATGTTTCAAATTGGCTCAAAGCAGCCACCTCCTAAAATATCTCCCCCATTACAAGTATCCAAAATAGTCAATTCTGTTCTGGAGAAAACTGGGTGTGGCTCTATAAATAATCATGCTTGGAGTCCTAGCCTATTTTTAGAGGTCTTCTTTGAAAACAATGATAAATCTCTGAACTTAAACCAGGAAACTTTTTAGTACTACCAACATCTTAAGGACATTTCCTTCTTTAGTTAGTCTCTTTTCTAAGTGAGTCTGCATTTGAAGCTGCTGTTCCATCAATGACTACTATAGCTGTCTGTTCCCTTTCCCTTCAATTTCTCTACTCTCTATAAAGTCCATATAGGATGTGTAAAAAGCTACTGCAGACATTCAGGAGTACAAATGAACAGAGTCAATGTGAAACACATATTAAATACAGAGAGAAAGAGAACAGAATATTAAAGCACAATAGAATGAAAAGGACCAGCTATACCTGGATAAAAAAGAGACTTTATGACTCAAGAAATTCAAGGAGGAATGAAAATGGAGCAAATGGCCCAACTGAAAAAAAAAGGAGGAAATGCAAAAGTGGAAAAGAAAGTCGCAAAAAATAAATAGTAGGATAAAATCAAGAGAGCAGGACTATTTATGCTTGAATGAAATTTGACTCCAGTGAGATGGCTGACAATAGGTTCGACTCACACATTAAAGAAATGATCTCAGATAAATAGAGGTCATGTCATATAGAACAAGGTGGGAGCATACAGAAAATAGACTAAAACAAGAGAAACAAAAAATTGAGGGAAAAAAAGCAAGTATTCTCAAAAATAAAAATAAAAGAGAATACTTTCCAAACATCAAAGATGGAGTCATCACATCTTGACTATTGTGAATAATGCTGCAATAAACATAGGAGTACATATATTTTTTTCAAATTAATGTTTTAGATTTATTTGGATAGATAATCAGGAGTGGAATTGCTGGGTCATAAGGTAGTTTCATTTTTAATTTTTTGAGAAACCCCCATGCTCTTTTTCATAGTGGTTGGACAAATTTGCAGTCCTACCAAAAATGCACAAGTGTTCCCTTTTCTCCATGTCATCGTCAACACTTGTTGTTGGTCGATTTGTTCATGATAGTCATTCTGACAGAAGTGAAGTGGTATCCATCAATAAATGAGTGGATAAAGAAGCTGTGGTACATTTACACAGTGGAGTGCTACTCAGCCATAAAAGAATACAATCTTACCCTTTGCAACAACATGGATGGAACTAGAAGCTATCATGTTAATCAAAAATAAGTCAGACTGAGAAAAACAAATACCACATGATCTCACTTACATGTGGAATCTAAAAAACAGAATAAATGAACAATTAAAATATTTAAAAAAAAGGAACACATGGACCTATACAATAGTTTACTACTTGACAGAGGAAAAGAGGGAAGGGGGGTGGGGAAAGAGGGAGGGGGATTCAAATATATGATGATTAAAAAAGTGACTCTGGGTGATGAGAACACAAAGCAACACATAGAGAATAAAGAACTGTATGCCTAGGACCTATGTAATTTTACTAACCAATGTCACTCCAATAAATTTTATTTTTTTAAAACGATGGAGTCACTGTCTCTTTAAAAGATTGATTTCAATATCTTTTTCTGCTCCCATAGTCACCTAAGTACCTATACTAAATCCAGAAAAAAGCTCCCAATTTGGAGTCAGCAGGGCCCATGAAAGCTCAGCGATCATTTTTGCCAACCCTTCTATTGGATTTCTCTAAGATTTCCCAAATATCTTAAATCATTGACAGTGTGAGTGTGATAAAAGAAAGGAGTATTGTAACCACTTTTTTGTCTCCAGGAACCATGAATCATAAGTTCTGATCCTAAAGGGATGTTGAAGCAAAGAGTATAGGGCAGACATAATTTAAAAGGAATTAATTGGCAGATGGCAGTTATAAATTCATATGCTTTCACAAGTAAGTTTTTTGTCACTTCAAATCTCAGGATTAATGCCACTTATGAAAAATTTAAATTCCAGGAAATGTTCAAATTTCCAATACATTCGGTATATCTATGCAGTAGAAAATTATGAAGTCATTAAAAATAGCATTCTTGGATCTCAGTGAAGATGTTGAAGTAGGTAAATGCTGTCCTTGCATCCTTTCATGACCACATCAAAATTACCACTGAAATACAGAAAAACCATTGTGGAGAATCACCAGAAGTTTATCTAAACACAATTCCTACAACTCAGGATATACGAAAAGAGTCACATCGAGACTGGTGGGAGGTGGGGTGGAGACCCATGTGTGACAGTTAAAAATTGGGAGGGCTATGTTGGCTGCAGAGGTCCCTTATGAGCAATGTGGGGTCCAAGCACCCATACCAGGCTTCTCAACCCAGGGTTCTAGTCCGCGGGTGAGAAATCCCCACAACTTTTGGCTGTGAAAATGAGTGGTGATTGTGCATGAGTGAGAGGGAGGGCTGCTGGAGTCCCAGGTGTTCCTCTTAAAGAGCCCACACATGGACTTACTGATGAACTCACTTGTTCTGAGCTCCAGTACTGGGGAAGCAGCTCAAAGGTACCAAGGACATATGGTGGGGGACAAATTGAATTGCCTTGCTTCAGGGTGAGGACTGGAGGGCCAGCTTTCTCACAGACAGATGTGCTGGCACAAGCCATTGTTCCTTTGAGCTCTCCCTCAAACCAGGTAGGCAGTATATCTCAATGCCCATCAACCTGGCTAATAAAGATTTCCCACCCTGGTGACTGCCTTTGACCCCCAACTTGTGGGCCCACCCAAGCTGCTTCCATTGCCTTTTCCATAAAAATGGCCTGTCTTGGCTCATGTTGTGGACTGTCCCAAAATCTCTGTAAAGTTCATAGACCCAAAACAAACAGCATCTGACCTCAGCATGTCCCAAACCTCTTGCTAAGCAGCACCAAGCCTGACACTAGCAGCAGCCAGCCTTGGTTCATAGCTTTGCTTCTTACAAGCATCTCCAAGCCTGGCACAAGAGGCAAGCATCTGCACACAAGTAGCCTCAGGCAGGGCACAGGCAGTAGCTGAACTTGGCCTGTAACAGAGCCCCTCACAAGAGGCCCCAGAACTAATAAACTTGGTGGCAAGCTTCAGGCCACAAAAGAGCATCATCCAACCACCTCCACAAACAAAACACCCAAAGGGTGGTCTTCGCAAGCACCAGAGTCTTGCGAAAACAAATCCTGCTCCATAGGATCAGCCCATGAACAATAGCTCCTCTACTGTAGTCATGGCCGGTTCTCACAACCAATCAGCCTTAGAGTCAATCCTTCCCACTGAAATGAAAATAGCAACCAAGGCTGAAATACAACAGGAAGGCACACACAACCCACAGAACAGACACACCTGCAGCAAATGGCTCAGATGACCAAGGAGACTGTGCCACTGAGCCCCACAAGACACTTACTACATAAGGCCACATAGCAAGACTGAGAGACAAAAAATCCATCTAACACAGAGAAACAAACACAGGGAGGAAGCCAAAAAAAGGAGACAAAGAAACATGTCTCAAATGAAAGAACACAACACAACTCCAGAAAAAAGAACTAAACAAAATGGAGACAAGCAATCTACCAGAGACAGAGTTCAAAACATTGGTTATAAGGAAGCTCAACGATCTCACTGAGAACTTCAACAAAGAGATAGGAAACATAGACACAGAGATATAAAACAGAAAAAATCGCCAGTCAGAAGTGGAGAATACAATAGCTAAAATAAAGACATTAGGGAGAATAAACAGTAGATCAGATGAAGCAGAGGATTGAAGCAGTAATTTAAAAGATAAGATAAGGTACCAGAAAACACCCAATGAGAACAGCAAAAAGAAAAATAATCCACAAAATTGAGAATAGTTTAAGGGGCCTCTGTAACAACATCAAACATAAGAACATTCACATCATGGGGGTATCAGAAGAAGAAAAAGATAGAGCAATGAATTGAAAATCTATTTCAAGAAATAATAACAGAAAACTTCTCTAACCTGGAAAAAGAAATAGAAATATGGAGATCCAACAAAATGGGGGCATAAGCGGGACCTCCAAAGAACTCCTCTAGAGATTACAACTAAGAAAACACCTATACCTCAACCAAAGGCCCTCTACACAATGCACAATCACAGCTAAAAAACCCACTCATCACATTAAGGTAACTACAGGCAGGCAGAGGGTTAAACAAAGGAGAAATAAAGTGAAGAGTAGGGACACGGCTGCACAGGTCTCTTCTTGGAACTCTACTGCTGGGGGAGGGAGGAGGAAGAAGGTGGCAGGAGAGTGTTCCAGGCCTCACTCAGTCTGCAGAACAGAGGAAAGGGGGCCCAAGTGCAATGCATGAGATTGTACAACCATCTCACTTTGGTCCCAGGAAGTGCAGACCGGTCCACTAACCACAGCGGCTGGACTTCACTCCAGTTCCCAGAGGAGGGGGAGCACTGGGTGGTGAGGAGCCGCAGGACAAATGCTCCAGCCAGGAAGAAGAAGAAAAGAGAGGGCTGTGTGTGTGCTTCTCTGCTCACAACCAGACAGACTGAAAAAATCAGCATACAGGACTGACCCCAAGGCTTAGGGCAGAATCTGCACATGAGGCAAACCAAGAGCAGAAAAGTGCATCATGCCTAAGCTCTGCATAACCCCTGGAGCCACAGGAAGAAAACAAAGCCACAAATGACTCTCCCCCACAGACCTCTGGCCACCCAGTATCAGCAGCAAACACCAAAGAAACTGCAGCAGTGAGGGCCCAGAGAGGTTGCAAATATGAGAAACCAGAAAATTAAAGAAATGGGGACAGATGACCCATCAGAAACAGAGCTTAAAGCAATCATTATAAAAATGCCTAAGGAACTGAATGATAATTTCAACAGAGAGATACCAAGCATTAAAGAAGACTTACAAACCATTATAAAGGACAAGAGAGAGATAATGACTACTTCAACTGAAATGAAGAATAGGATAAAAGTCACCAAACTAGATAAAATAGAAGTGCAAAGCAGTGATTTGAAGAAAAAGCCAGCAGAAAATATCCATTTAGAACAGATAGATATGAGAATCCAGAAAAATGAGGATGGTTTGAGATTCCTCTGGGACAATTTTAAGCAGAAAAATATCAGAATCATAGGTGTGCCAGAAGGAATGTAGGAAAAGCAAGGGATCAAGAAATTATTTGAAGAAATAATGACTGAAAATGTTTCTAACCTGCTGGGAGAAATAAACATACAAGTCCAGGATGCACAGAGAATCTCAAACCAGATGGTCCCAAATAACAACACACCAAGACACATCATAATTAAAATGGCAAAATTAAAGAAAAAGAGAAAATTCTAAAAACAGCAAGAGAAATGCAAGTAGTAACTTATAAAGGGACACTCATTCGATTCTTATCTGGTTTCTCACCAAAAACTTTACAGCCAGAAGGGATTGGCAGAATATATTCAACGTGATGAAATCCAAGGATCTACAACCAAGAATAATCTATCCAGCAAGGGTAGCATTCAAAATTGAAGGACAGATAAAGAGCTTCTTGGATAAGGAAAAGCTGAAGAGGTATATCACCACCAAACCAGTACTATGAAGAATGCCAGAGTGACTTCTTTAAAATGGGAGGAGGGATGGGATTGTGGGTAAAATAAGGGAAAGGGATGGAGAAATTTAGTTCGCTTGTTAACATAAAATCAAAAGCAACAATGAAACAAAACACATGGACACAGTCAATAATTTAGTAGTTACCTCAGGGTAAGAGTGAAGTGGGGCTGAGGAGAAGGGATGGGGACACAAGTACATGGTGATCGAAAGAGAACTGACTCTGGGTGATGAACACATAATACAATACATAGAAGATGTATTGTAGAATTGTACACCTGGGACCTATGTAACTTTTACTAATCAATGTCACCCCAATAAATTTAAAAGAAGAACAAAAATAGACATAGAAGCCCAAAACATGGCGAGAGTCCCAAACAAGGTTAACCCGAAGAGGCCAACAGGAAGATACATCATAATTAAAATCCCAAAGGTCAAAGATAAAGGGAATCTTAAAAGGTCAAAGATAGAATAGCAGTTAGTTATCTATAAGGAAACTCCTATAGACTGTCAACTGAAACATTTCTCAAATGAAATATTTCAGGCCAAAAGGGACTAGCACAAAATGTTCAAAGTGATGAAAAGCAAAAACCTACAACCAAGATTTTTCTACCTAGCAAAGATATTGTTTAGAATCAAAGGACAAATAAAGAGCTTTCCACACACAAAAAAAGATGAAGAAATTCATCACCACCAAACAAGTATTACAAGAAATGCTAAAGGCACTTCTTTAAGAAGAAGAAGCAGAAGAAAATGATTTTAAAAATGAATAATAAAATGGAAATAACTACATATCTATTAACAATTACTTTAAATGTAAATGGATTAAATACTCCAATCGAAAGACATAGGATGGCTGAATGGATAAGAAAACAAAACCTTTACATATGCTGCCTACAAGAGCCTCATTTCAGATCAAAATGCACACACAAACTAAAAGTAATGGATGGAAAAAGATATTTCATGAAAATGAAAACAAACAAAAAAGCTGGGGTAACAATACCTATACCAGACAAAATGACTTTAAAACAAAGCCTGTAACAAGAGACAGAGAAAGACCCTTTAATCCTTCTTCTGGTATTGATCTGAAAAAATTTTAAACACTACCTTGAATTGAAAGCACATGTGCATCCCTATGTTCATTGCAGCTTTATTTGCAATACCAAAATATAGGAGGAACCTAAATGCCCATCAAAAGACAAGCAGATAAAGAAGAAGTAATACACATATACAGTGGAACATAACAGTCATAAAAACGAATGAAATCTTGCCGTTTGCAACAGTATGGATGAACCTGGAGGTTATTGTACTACATGAAATAAGGCAGACAGTGAAAGATAAATGCAATATGATTTCACTCACATGTGGACTCTAAAGAACAAAATGAACAAACAGAACAAAAACAAACTCATAGATACAGAGAACAGTTTGATGGCTGCCAGACAAGAAGAAGGTAAAGAAGGCATTAAAAAGAGGATGGGTTTAAGAAGTACAATTGGTAGTTACAAGATAGTCATGGGGATGTATAATAAAGTATAGCATAAGTAATATAGTCAATAATATTTTAATAACTATGAATGGTGTCAAATGTGTACTAGATTTATTGAAGTGATAACTTTGTTGTATAAACTGATACTAATATTGTATGAGAACTGTAATTAAAAAATAAAAAAATTATTTGAAAAACAGCATTTTCAAATAATATTTAGAGAATAGGGAAAATACAATACAGTTTTTTAAAAAGATATTAAACCTTGTATATCATATGATCCCAATTATTGAAAATACATATACATACATGGGGCATATATTACATATACATAGGCATATATTAAATAACTTCTTTAGGAAAATTTAGTTAGGTCCACATTGTATAGTACAAGCAGTCCATACTTCTCATTTGCAGGACTCACTGCAACGCTTATACCTATTCCATCAAAAACACAAAGTTGTTTGTCTTATGTTCCTCAATATATCCAGTGCCAGAACTGTAATAGATTCATACTATATCTCAATAAATGTTCGCTGAATAAAATAATGAATGAAATAACAAACAAATAAATAGAAAAATACTGTAAAAAGTAAACAAAAATTATTTAAAGTTGTCCCCTTAGAAGTGATTTGATAGAAATGGTTTTAATTTTCTTTTAAAAAAATCTATGTTAAAAATTCTAAAACTATTACATTATATTACAAAACATTATAAGTAAAATAATTCAATCCCTGAAGAGCATATATATTCCATTTATATGAGATGTCCAGGATAAACAAATCAATAGAAAAGACAGATTAGTGGTTACCAAGGGTGGGGAAATGGGGAGTGAATGTTAAAGAGATTTCTTGTTGGCATGATAAAACTGTTCTAAAATTAGACTATAGTGATAACTACACAACTCTATAAATATGCTAAAAAACATTGAACTGTACATTTTAAACAGAATTATATTACATTAAATGTAAAGTATATCTCAGTAAAGCCGAGATATTTCAGGTATTTTAAATGTTAGTAAAAATTATTTAATTACAAGGTTTTTAAAAAAATTTTAACCCCCAGGTTGTAGCTCTGAATATAGTCCAAATCAGGTTTTTTTCTCTTTTTTCATAACACTTCAACAAAAGGAAATGGAGACAAATTTAGGATAAAGGGTGAAACAATCCACATAAGGTATGTTTCTTGAATCATAAGCTAGGTTATCTTAAATAAAAATCCTTTTGGATTTGCTACTTATTATTTATACCTTCCCCTCAAAACACACACACACACACACACACACACACACACACACACACAATTCTTAATAATAAAACATAGGAAAACCTATTAGAAAATATGCAGTATTCCACAAACAATACACTCATGGAACTGAAACTATTTCTTCTTTATTCCTTTAGTTTACATGTCTGTGACCATCATCTTCTAAATAATGTATTTTTATCATGTAATAGCTCTCCAATCACTCAGTTCTGAGTTATGCAAATTCCTCATGATGCCTGTTATAAAATGAAATAGCTAGGTAGAGTCTTCTCTTAGAAAGTAAGATATCTCTTTGAATTGTTGAAAGAAAATTCACGGGCAACCTGACATTTTCTTCAGAGCCTAGAGTGTGAGATAACCTTGAGGCACTTGGAAAGCATGCCGAAGACTGAGGGTCATGATGCTAGCAGGACTGGCTCCTTCCTGGGAGAAAGGGCGGGGCACTGAAATGGCACAGCCGCTGAAATCACCAAGATCAGTTACTGAAACATACCAGGGTGAATACAGAATGCCATTTTTGTCCGTACTCTGAAACCGACATTATGTTTCAATCTTTTAAACAAAGACTTCTTAGTTTTTCACACCACCTAAAGTCCAATAAATTATGAGCACTTGGTTATGATTATACTTAAAAGATAATAATCTTATGACAAAACACTCAAAATTGGAGTGAATGGATAAATTCCAAATTCACTTTACTTTGCTCAACTTAAGGATACTTTTAAACTTCAAATTTTACAAATGATTGTTGAATCAAGGTAATGATGCTAGAAGTGCTCATACGGTATTATTCTTTCAACTCTTATGTATGATTCAAAAATGTTTCTGCATAAAGTTAAATAAAAAAACAAAAAGGTTATATTTAAAGTAATATAATATATTTCAAGTAACATAATTACATTTAAAGTAATTTAATTAGTAATCCCAGAGTTGACAATTGTCTTTCTAGGAAGAGTTATGTGGAACTGGAAAACCCACAACAGCCTTCTGATGGTTCAGCCTTCTTCACCCTCCACATTGCTTCAGACTAGCTTTTTGTGTTCAATTTCCAGTGATGCCCTCAGTTCCTGTGACATATTTCAATTGCTCTCTGTCCATCGTCAGGCGCCACCGCATTTTCTAACTACACCATTTTTTGTGGTTCTTGTCTCCTCAAAAATAATGGGAACAAAGCATAGACCCCAATCAGCAGCCAACTTGCTTACTGTGGCAGGACTCAGACTTGATGCTTATCTGACTCTAGAGCCCCAGATGTTAACAACTATCCTTTACCAACTCCCAGGGTTAATTATTCTCTAGGAAAATATAGAGAACTGAGGAACCCCATCTGGCCCTCTTCAAGCTAAGTCTCAGGGCACTTTTTCTCAGGTCCAATCTTGCCCTTTCACCCCTGCAACTGCATCCAGACCCAGTGATAATTACCATTATGTACTTTATATTCCCAAGGCTCCCTTTTTCTCCTGTCCTTGAAAATCTGCAAACAGAATATCTTTTTTGTTTGTATCTTTTGCTTTAATAGGTTAATTCCTAATCACAATGAAGAAACAGACTTGGGGAAACAGGAAAACAGAACAAATGTAGGAAAATTATACCAACCTTAATGTAGTAGTCCCTCATCCATTTGTATTAGGTTAAACTATATGAAATAGTCATTATTCGATTTTGTCCTACAAAAACGCTTTTACACAAAATTGTTTCTGAATCCTTTCTGAGAGGGTAACAGAAAACCTCTGCTTTTGCATCTGGCATATCCATTCTTCGAATTCTGATTTTAACGTGCAATTAAGAACAATTTGCTGTCTCTTTAGAAAATTTGTCATATCTAAGGATGCTATAAACTGTATGCTTGTGTCCCCAAAATTCATATGTTGAAACCTTAATCCCCAATGTGATGATATTTGAAGATGAACCCTTTGAGAAGTAATTAGGTCATGACAATGGAGCCCTCATGATGGAATTAGTCTGACTGTCTGCCTGTGTCATGTGAGGATGCAGCTAGAAAGCAGCTGTCTACAAGCCAGAAAAGAGGCTGCCAGCAAATCTTGAACTTCCCAGCCTCCAGAAACATGAGAAATATATGTTTGTTCTTTAAAGCCACCCAGTTCATGTTTTGTTGTTACTGTTATTGTTGTTGTTGTTGTTGTTGTTACAGAAGCCCAAACTGACTGAGACAAAGAATTTCCAGTGAGTCATAGCACTTCTTCCAAAGCTTTACTTCACACAATTAAATTTTCTCAAAATAAATAAATGATAAAAAAGAAGAAGTTTACTAGGTTAGAAAGTTCTTTTCTCTAGGACTTCTACATATCCTCTTGATGCTTTCCTTTTCTTTACCTAGTAAGGGCCAGATGTGTCGTACTCTGACACATCGATAGAAAGCTAAGAAATCATGAAAAATGGCTTACATTTAGTGATTTGGGAACAAAAACACAAAAGCAACATAATGCTTTTTAAAAAGTATTTCTAAACCTAAAAATAAATTATTGACCTTGAACAGTACTAATCCTAGAAAAAAGAATATCTGTACCTACATGAGAATTCAGATTTCTCCATTTTTATACCACCTATTGATTGGCAACATTTCCAAGGAACAATTTAACTTCTTTCATTTTAAAACGATTTTTCTTTTTAGTAAGACTGTGCTTTCTGAGAGCACTGAGCCAAAAAATTCATTTAATTTTACTTTTTAAACTTCTCAGTCAATGGATTACCCTTGCTCTCCATTAGACACCATTCTAGGCTGTTCACTGACCTTTTGTGTCCCATGTTATATTGTAGCACTTTTAGTGTTACATGAAATGTTTTTGTCATTTTCTACCTTTGCTCTTTCTGTCATTTTAAAACTCAAAACTTCACTTTGTAATTTCTCAGCTTCTCTTTTGGACTTGACATGTATCATGTGCCTTTTCTGCCCTTAATTACTTTTGCACTTTGGGGTTGATACATGTTGGTCTTTTCTAATCCTACTATATTGATTGTTGTACAGCAAGCCTTCTCTCCTCTAAGAACACTGTTTGTCTTCAAATTATTTTCTTTCTTTCCGATGCTGAGAACCACTAAGTTATTTTTTCCTACCAGTCTTTTTCAGGAAATTTCAGGATATCCATAATTGTGGCAACCAAAATCTATTCAGTAGAATCATAATTACTTCTCTATAAACATTAATTCTCTATACTCAAGTTTGATAAAGAAACCACAGAATATATATATATATATAAAATATTTATATATATTATATATATTTATTATGTGTGTGTGTGTGTGTGTGTGTGTGTGTGTATAATCAAGAGCAAAAAAATTTCAGGAGAATTTTCAGGAAGCAGCAAAAACATAGTGATTTACAAATATGTGACAAAGATAAAATAAAGAAAGGCTTCCTTAAAGAATTATAAAATGGGAAATATTGAGTTAAAGAACCATATAAGCATTTCAGTCTTGTGAAAAATAAGAGTAAATAACTTTAATGTAATGTGCCAAATACAAAAGCACCAGCTATTAAGAATGTCATCATTTTTCAAATATAGGCCATCATCTTATCTTAAGTAAACTCCTGCAACAGTCTCCCCATTGGTCTCATTCTCTGCAGTATTATGTCCCTCCAACCCATTCTCCATAATGCTGCCAGAGTAATTATCTTAAAATGCATATCTAATCATTTCTCTCCTGAAAAACCTTTCAGTGACTCTCCATCCCATCTAAAACAAAGTCCAAATACTTACAACACCCTACATGTCTGAACTCTGTTTATTTTTCTAGCCTCATTTCTAGCCACTTTTTCTTCCCAAGGTGTGAATGCTCCAAACAAAACATTCTTTATGACCTCCCTCTGGACATTTGTATGTGCTTTTCCCCCTGCATAGAATGCTGTTTCCTGTTACAATTCTTCATGGTCTATCCAATGCCTATTTATCCTTCCTGTAGATACCATTTCTTACCTGATTCCTTAACTAAGTACCTCCCTGTGAACACTACTATAATTTAGTGTATTTCTCCCATCATAGTACATAATATGATATGTTATATTACCTTGTTTACATATCTGTATACCACTCTAATCGGCAAGACATATGATGGCATGACAATGTTTACCTTTTCCCCCCCTGGTATTCTAACACCCGGCACAAAATCTAGCACCTGATGACATTTGATAAATACATTATTGGACAAATGTTGTACAAATATTTAAGTGATGGGATTGTCTAGTAACACAAAGCTAAATTTGAACCTCTAGATACAATCCTTGTTGAAAATGTTTCTAGAACAATTATTGATGACCCTTATCATGTATGTTAAATAAAGTTATTTTGGCATGTACAATGATTGCTGCCTCTATTTTCCCTTTCTTACAAACCATAGGGCTTGCAGTTAGTACAAGCTACTCATGCTGTTCAAAATTCAGTAGCGGGTGTTCCCACAGCACCTAGTTCCCTTGCATGTCCAGTGGTAGTGACTCAGCTACACTCCACTAAAGAGTGTAATCCTCACTAGTAAACTGAATTTCCCACCATTGTTAGCCTGACAATAGGACAAATCGAGCATCTTAGCACTCCTTCTAAAGATTGGCAACCTCTACATTTTCTGTAATGAATCAATCTACTTTTCTTAGTGTAAAATTATTTTAAAAAAATGAATTTTTTTGAGATGACTTAGCAGCTTATACGATCTCAAGATCATTATTTTAGTCACAGTGTTTTGACAACTATAGATTTTTGAAATGGAAAAAAATGGGTTGAAACTATACTAATTATCTCTATTAGTTTCTGAAATCAAAGACTATTTAATTTAACATAATCTGCTCAATTAAAAAAAATTTCTTTCCAGAGAGGCATGACAGGACATCCCTGAAACCTCTCCTGGAAACTACAACTGAACAGCCAAAAATCCAACAAGAGAATCCCCACATAACACAACCTCAGCTGAGAGATCCACCCACCACAAGAAAACACCTGAAGGTCAGAGAAAGGGAAACAAATGGGACAAAAGGGGAGGGAACAGTGTGGAGATGTGACTGTGAAAGCCTGGGGCTAGCAAAAGGACCTAGGAGGGGACCAGGGGAAATGGGTTGAAGCACAGCATGATCCTGGGTGGGAAGAGAAGCAGAGAGTGGAAGCCCCACGAGGGGATGAGATAAAGCTCACACTTAAACTGAGGAACACTGGGGCCCCAGCCTGAGCACCATTCCCTGGATGTTATAAGGCCTGAACAAAGGTATGCTAAAGTGCCCAGGATGAAAACAGACACCCACCCAAATGCAACCCAAAACTAGGAGCTGAAAGGCACAGGACTTGCCCACAAATTGGCCCTTGACACGATGGAGATTAAGTGTCAACAGTCAAGGGGTTGCTGAACAGAAAAAAAATACAATCCTAGGTGAAACACTGCCTTGGGAGAAGGGAGATAGGATGTACCGAAGATGGTCAACTGTCCATGTGCTCCTAACGAAGGGTCAAGCTTGCACAGCTGCCTGAGCTCCAGTGCTCTCCTGAAGGATGGCCAGGCTTATATTGTAGCACACACCAGACAGAGCTCTGCATTCCCCAGATGAGGGAGTGGACTTACACTACAGAGTATGCCCACCCACCCACCCTCTGGCCCTGAGTGCTCCAGACAGAGGAACAGTCCTGTTTCACAGCTGAGTCAGCACCCAGGCTAGTGAGCAACTTCAGGACAAACAACAGTGATGGAAGGCACTGTCTTGACTACTTGGCAGAGCTGTGAACATGGAACCTGGCTGCTGCTTCTTGCTTTCCCACAAACCACCATTATCCTGTGCCACTAACAAGCCCTGAACCCTCCCCAATAAATCTTGCTTTCATGGGAACTAGTACAGGGGCTCATTAAAACGTAAAACAAAGGCACAGCAGTCTCTACCCACACCAATCTCAAAGGCAGAGAATATCATCACTCATCACATTTTTCCTAAAGAGAAGGAGCATTGAATCCAAGGCAACTGAGTAAAAGAGAAGAAGCACACCATCCAGGAAAGTTCCAAGAGTGAGAAAATCAAACAAACAAGGGGAAATACTGTAAGAAGCTACAGTGACACCAACTGAAAAGTGAACAAAAGAGATCTCCACATCTACCAGGGGAAAAAGTCTTTACGCCCAGGAAAGAAAACACATCAACTACAATGAGCTCCCTCGGGAACAAAGTGTCTCAGAGAGAAAATGGAAAATATCAGAAAAGGAACTTATAGATTTGGAAATATGTGATCTAAGTGACACAGAATTCAAGACTAGACTCAAAAATACTCAGGGAGCTCAAGGAAAGCTGGTTGAGAACCCAGACCCAGATTAACAATTTCAGAAAAATAAAGTCTCTGAACAAAAAGAACATTTTAACAAAGAAATATGAACTATAAAAAAATGAAAAACAAATCCAGGCAATAAACAATGTATAATAGCATAGGAAGCAGGGCTGACCAGATGGAGGAAAGAATTAGCAACAAAGAGAGAAACATGGAAATTGAACAGAAGGAAGAAGACAGAGATGTAAGAACCAAAAAAAAAAAAAAAATCTATACAAGAACTCCATTAGAAAGAACATTAGAATAATAGGAATATCAGAAGAAACACAACAAACTTCTAATGAGAGCTTAATCAAACTAATAGTAGACAAGAACTTTCCAATCCTGTGGGGAAAACTGATGCCCAAATTTCAAGCACAGGAACCCTAACTACCTGAATCACACCAGACCTTCTCCAATTTCAAAGGAAAGTCCATCAGGCTGTCATCAGACTTCTCAGCTGAAATTATTCAAGCCAGTAGGGAGTTGAATCATATATTCAAAATATTAAAAGAAAAGAACGACCAGTCAAAAAACCCCAGCAAAGTTATTCTTCAGATATGGAGGAACAAAGACCTTTTCAACCATACAGAAGCTAAGGAAATTCTTTAACACAAGGCCAACACTCCAGGATATACTGAAGAAATCTACTCAACCTGAAATGAAAAGCCAAAATAAATGGCATAAAGTTGGGACAACAAAAACATTAAAAGGGAGAAATTCCCAAAAGAGAACAGGTTTAAATTCCCAAAGGAGAACAAAAATTAAAAACATGCTTAAGTAAAGAATCCGCTACATATATCAAACTTTTCAGTCATTATTTCTTCAAATACATTCTCAACCACTTGCCTGTTCTCTTCTGGTACCCCTATAATGTAAATACTGTTATCCTTGATGTTGTCCCAGAGGTATCTTAAGCTATCCTCATTTTTTTGCATTATCTTTTCCTTTTTGCTGTTCTGATTGGGTGTTTTCTGCTACTTTATCTTCCAAATAACTGATTCAATACTCTGCTTCATCTGATCTGCCGGTGATTCCTTCCAGTCCATACTTCATTTCAGTTATTGTATTCTCTATTTCTGCCTGATTCGTTTTTATGGTTTCTATGTCCTTCATTATGCTTGCTATCTCTTTGTTGAAGTTTTCACCAAGTATCTTCAGAATCCTTTTAACCACTATTTGTATTTCTGTCTCTGATAGATTGTTTGCCTCTGTCTCATGTACTGCTTTTTCTGGAATTGTTGGTTTTTTTTGTTGTTGTTTTGGTTCAGTTTTGGTTTTTTGCTACTCTCTTATTTGGGATGTATTTCCTTGTTTCTTTATTTTTTAATTCATTTTTATTGATAGACTTTTTGGGGTGACATCAGTTAGCAAGAATTACATAGGTTTCATGCATACAATTCCACAGTGCATTGTCAAGTAGTTGTATAATAATTTCACCACCTACTGTGTCTTCTCATTCCATCACCCTATATCTGGCTCCCTCTCTCACCCCCTCCCTTTTCTCCCCTTTCTATCCTCCTCATACTCAAATAACATTAAACTATTGATTATGTCCATGGGTTATTTGTTTGTTTGTTCATTTCTTTTTTCTTTGTTGCTTACAGTTTCTATATTCCACATATAAGTGATGTCATGCAGTTCTTTCTTTTTTCTGTCTGGCCTATTTCACTAAGTATGATGATCTCCAGGTCCATCCATTTTGTTGCAAATGGCAATATTTCATTTTCTCTTATAGCTGAGTAATATTCCATTGTGTATATGTACCACAGCTTCTTTATCCAGTCATCTGTCGCAGGGCACATCGGTTCTTTCCACGTTTTGGCCACTGTGAACAGCACTGTGATGAACATTGGGGTACATAAGTCTTTGCAGACAAAGGTTTTCAAGATTTTTGGGTAGATCCCCAGAAGGAGGATTGCTGGGTCATATGGTAACTCCATTCCCAATTTTCTGAGGAACCTCCACACTGCCTTCCACAGTGGTTAAACCAGTTTGTACTCCCACCAGCAGTGTACCAGAGCTCCTTTTTCTCCACATCCTCTCCAGCACTTGTTATTCCTTGTCTTGTTGATAATAGTCATTCTAACAGGTGTGAGGTGGTATCTCATTGTGGTTTTGATTTGCATTTCCCTGATAGCTAATGAGGATGAGCATTTTTTCATATGTCTGCTGGCCATTTGTATTTCTTCATGGGAGAAGTGTCAGTTTAGTTCTTCTAACCACTTTTTAATTGGGTTGTTTGTTTTTTTGTTAACTCTTAGTTCTTTATATATTTTAGATATTAGACCCTTACCTGATGTGTTATTTGCAAATATTTTCTCCCATTCAGTTACCTATCTCTTTGCCTTGTTGATGGTTTCATTTGCTCTGCAGAAGCTTTTTAGTTTGATATAGTCCCATTCATTTATTTTTGCTTTTACTTCCCTTGCCTTTGAGGACAGGTTCATGAAGTCTTCCTTGAATCCTAGGTCTATAAGTTCAGTACCGATGTTTTCTTCTATACAGTTTATTGTTGCAGGTCTGATATGAAGGTCTTTAATCCATTTTGAGTTAATTTTTGTATATGGAGAGAGTTCACAGCTCAGGTTCATTCTTTTGCATATGTTTTTCCAGTTTTCCCAGCACCACCTAATAAAGAGGCTGTCTTTTCCCCACAGTATGTTTTTTGCTCCTTTATCAAAAATTATTTGTCCATATATTTGTGGGTTTATTTCTGGGTTTTCAGTTCTGTTCCATTGGTCTATATTTCTGTTTTTCTGCTGGTACCAAGCCATTTTGTCTATTGATGCTTTGTAATATAAGTTGAAGTCAAGAAGTGTAATGCCACCAGCCTTATTCTTTTTATGTAGTATTGCTTTGGCAATTCGAGGTCTTTTATGGTTCCATATAAATCTGATAATTCTTTTATCTATTTCATGAAAGTACGATTGTGGGATTTTAATGGGTATTGCAATAAATCTGTGTATTACTTTGGGCAGAATGGCAATTTTAACAATGTTAAGTCTTCCTATCCATGAACAGGGGATATTTTTCCACCTCTTAAAGTCTGTTCCAATTTCTTTCAAAAGTGTCTTATACTTTTCCATGTATAAGTCTGTCATGTTTTTGTTAAGTTAATTCCCAGGTATTTCATTCTTTTTGTTTTGATAGCAAAAGGAATTGACTCCCTCATTTCTTTTTCTGAGGATTTGTTGTTTGTATATAGGAATGCTGCTGATTTTTCTACATTGATTTTGTATCCTGCAACTTCACTATATTCGTTTATTGTTTCTAGCATTTCTTGGTGGAATCTTTGGAATGTTTTATATAAAGGATCATGTCACCCGCAAATAGTGACAATTTAACCTCTTCTTTCCCAATTTGGATACTTTTAATTCCTTTCTCTTGCCTGATGGCTATGGCTAGAACTTCCAGTACTATATTAAATAGCATTAGTGACAGGGGGAATCCCTGTCTTGTTCCTGATTTTAGAGGAATAGGCTTCAGCTTTTCCCCATTCAGTATGATGTTAGCTGAGGGTCTGTCATATATGACCTTTATTTTGTTGAGATACTTTCCTTCTATACCTATTTTATTTAGTGTTTTGATCATAAATAGATGTTGTATCTTGTCAAAGACATTTTCCGCATCAATTGAAATGACCATATGGTCTTCATCTTTGATTTTGTATATGTGGTGTATCACATTGATTGATTCTCATATGTTGAACCATCCTTGTGCTTCTGGGATGAATTCCACTTGATCATGATGTATGATCTTTTTGATGCATTGTTGTATTCTAATTGCTAATATTTTTATTAGGATTTTTGCATCTCTGTTCATCAGACATATTGGTCCATATTTTGTTTCTTTGTGTTGTCTTTGCCAGGCTTTGGTATAAGTGTAATGATGGCCTCATAGAATGAGTTAGGAAGTATTGCTTCTTCTTCAATTTTTTGGAAGAGTCTGAGGAGGACAGGTGTTAATTCTTCTTTGAATGCTTGGTAGAACTCGTTGGTGAAACCATCTGGTCCAGGGCTTTTGCCTTTAGGGAGATTATGGATAGTCATTTCAATCTTATTGCTATTGATTGGTCTATTTAGATTATCCAGTTCTTCTTGGGTCAGTCTAGGTAGGTTATAGGTTTCTAGAAACTTGTCCATTTCTTCTAGGTTGTTAAATTTTGTGGCATAAAGTCCATCATAATATTTTCTTATAATCCTTTGTATTTCTGTGGTATCAGTGGTAATTTCTCCACTTTCACTTCTAATTTTGGATATTTGTGTCCTTTCCTTTTGTTCTTTGATTAGTCTCGCCAGGGGTTTGTCAATTTTGTTGACTTTCTCAAAGAACCAGCTCTTTATAATATTAATTTTGTCTCCTGTCCTTCTGTTCTCTAATTGGTTTAGCTCTGCTTTAATTTTTATTATTTCTTTCCTTCTGCTGACTTTGGGTTTTTGTCTGCTCTTCTTTTTTTAGTTCTTTAAGATGGGATGCTAAGATGTTTGCTTGTGATTTTTCTTATTTCTTAAGATAGGCCCATAGTGATATAAATTTCCCTCTTATTACCGCTTTCGCTGTGTCCCAATAATTCTGATATGTTGTATTTTCATTGTCATTAGTTTCTATATATTTTTTAATCTCATCTTTTATTTGTTCTTTTATCCAGTCCTTTTTTTAATAAGCTGTTGTTTAACCTCCATGTATATGAGTTTTTTCCTGTTTTCCTTTTAGAGTTGATCTCCAATTTCAAAGCTTTGTGGTCTGAGAATACACTTGGTATGATTTCGATCTTCTTGAATTCGCTGAGGCTACTTTTGTGTCTCAGCATTTGATCTATCCTTGAGAATGTTCCATGCGCACTAGAAAAGAAGGTGTAGTATCTTTTTGCAGGATGAAATGTCCTATAAATGTCAATGATGTCCAACTGCTGTAATGTGTCATTTAGAGCTGTTATTTCCTTATTTACTTTCTGTTTGGATGATCTGTCCATGGCTGTTAGCGGGGTGTTTAAGTCCCCCACTATGATTGTGTATTTATCAGTTTCTCCTTTCAAATCTGTTAGTTTCTTTGTATATTTTGGTTCATCCTGGTTGGGATCATTTATATTAATTAGTGTCAACTCTTCTTGTTGTTGCATTGAGCTTTTTATCATTATGTAATATCCATCTTTGTCTTTTACTGTCTTTTTTAACCTGAAGTTTATTTCATTAGATACCAGGCTACTCCTGCTTTTCTCTGGTTACCATTTGCTTGGAGTATTGTATCCCATCCTTTCACTCTGAGTCTGTATTTGTCCTTATGGCTGAGGTGTGTTTCTTGGAGACAGCATATGGATGGATGGGTTCTGTTTTTCAATCCAGTCTGCTACTCTATGTCTTTTTATTGGTGAGTTCAGCTCATTATCATTTAAAGTGAGGATCAATATTTGAGGATTTCCTGTGGCTATTACTTCTTTCCTTGTTTGTTTTTGTTTTATTTTTGTTTCTTTCTTGTTGCCCCAACTTGGTTCCATTTTTCCTGATATTTTGTTACAGGTCCTAAAGCCTCCTTCAGTATTTCTTGGAATGCTGGCCTCTTGCTGGCAAATTCCCTCAGCTTCTGTTTGTCTTAGAAAGTCTTTATTCCACCTTCATATCTGAATGATAATTTTGCTGGATAATTTATTCTTGGCTGTAAATTTCTCTTTTAAATTTTTGAATATTGGATTCCTCCCTCCCGGCTTGCAGAGTTTCTGCTGAGAAATCTGATGCCAGCCTGATGGGTTTTCCTCTAAAGGTTATAGTTCTTTTTTCCCTGGCTACCTTGAGAATTTCTGTTTGTCTTTAGTTTTGAACATCTTTAGTACCATGTGTCTTGGAGAAGATCTGTTAGGGTCCCGGTATCTAGGGGACCTGTTTTCTTCTTGAACTTGGGGTTCCAGATCTTTCCATAGGTTGGGAAAGTTCTCATCTACTATTTGTTTGAGTATGTTCTCTGTAGACTGCTCTGCCCCTTCTTTCATTCCTATTATCCTGATGTTGTTTTGTCTCATGGTGTCAGATAGTTCTTGCAGACTTCTTTCAATCCTTTTGGTCCTGTATTCCCTCTCTTCCTCTTTCTGAGCTGTTTCCATATTCTGATCTTTCCTCCATCTGGTTGGTCCTGTTTCCTATGGCAGTTATTTCATTTCTCACTTCTTTTATTGTATTATTTATTTCTCACATCTCCATCTTGATCTTCCTTATGTTGTGAATTTCCTTGTTAAATTGCTCTTTTTGTTCATCGAGTTGCTTTTTTATTTCATTCATCTCCTTTTTTATGTTGTTCATCTCAGTCATGGTGCTCTGCCAGTATGATTTCATTTCTCTCAGAACCTTTAGAATGGCTACTTTAAATTCTCTGCCACTTAGTTCAGATATTTCCAGGTCTAGGAAGCTATTTTCTGGACAAATTTCCTGTTCTTTCTGAGGAGTTTTAGTTTTTAAGGAATTCATCCTGTCTGCTGGGTTCTTCCTCTTTGACATGAGGACTTTGTGTTCAGTGTCCAGATTAGTACTTTTGTGGTGTCTTGCTGTAGGGCAGACACTACATGGCACTGGGGGTCAAGTTTTGGGAGAGAGGGGGTTTGTTTATTTCTTGTTTCTGGTCTCCTACTGCCTTTGGAGGCTATGCACATAATATTCTGGGGAGAGGCCAACAAAAGGCGCTCCGAGGGCGGCTCTGCCTTCTGCCCTTTACTAGAGAAGCTGGGTCGAAGCTTGCTTCTGCTGGGTCGGGTGAATGCTGTTAAATCCATCTTTATTCCCAGCTCTGACTCAGCATCTGGCCTTCAATGGACTCACACTGCTTTCAGCACCCTGGGGCGCACAAGGAAGTGCATGCACCGTAAGTCTGAAACTGTGGGCCTGACCTGAGATAGTCAGGTCAGGGAACAGGAACTGCAACCCTGTGTAGGTCCCCAAGGGGCCTAGAGCTGGGGTGTCATCTCTGCAGTTCAGAATCCTCGCTCAGCCCTTCTACCACTCAAAAGTTCCAGAGGCTGGCTCCCAAACTCTATCCCCCACACATGGCTCCAAATCCCAGCTCCCCTGTGGTCTCTCCCCTCCCATGCACTGCTCCACTCTTGGATAATCAACACCAATTGTGTCCTGTTGTACTCCATCTCTGCTCCCTTCCCTCTTTCCCACTTCCCCCTTTCTCTCCAACCTTCAGATGTTTACTTGTGATTCATGGGTTTCTCAGCTGCCATTTTTGTCACTCAGGGTGCCATTTCTTGGCTCCTGGGTTGTCATTCAATTGTGTTTTCTGGGAGAGGCTTTAGGGACCTCCTCTCCAGTTACCATGTTGTCCTCTCTCTGTTTCTTCATTTTGGATGCCTCTCTGTTTGATATTATGTTTTAGTCAGGCCTGCTACATCTTCCAATATTACTGGGTAGCCCTATGTAGTAGGTGTCCTACATAAGATGAAATCAAATTACATCTTTCTTTCTCTGTCTGACACTCAGCATACTACCCTCCATGTCTTTTGTTTTGAGCTTTTAATCTATTTAAATTGAAAGTGATTGCTGATAGATATGTAGCTATTGCCATTTTATTGTTCATAATTTTGCTTTTTTTTTTTCATCTTAAATAAGTCTCTCTAACATTTCTTTTAATACTGCTTTGGTGGTGATGAACTCCTTCAGCTCTTTTTTTGTCTGGGAGGCTCTTTGTCCAATTTTGAATGATAGCCTTACTGGATAGAGTAATCTTGGTCATAGGTCCTTCTTTTTCATCACATTGAGTATTATCTGCCACTCCCTTCTGGCCTGCAAAGTTTCTGTTGAGAAATCAGCTGACAGTCTTATGGGAACTCCCTTATAAGTTGCTAGTTGCTTTTCTCTTAATGCTTTTAGGATTCTCTATCTTATTGACTGAAAACTTCTCCCATTCTCTATCTAGACCCCATCATGCTAGCCCAGGCATGTAACCTTTAGGCAAACAGGATAGCTTAGACAAACCTTGACTTCTAGAAAATGGGCCAGTAGTTCTTAAAGAATGTTTGTGAAACACTGATAACATTCTGCTATCTGGCATAGTCATTCTAAAAATTCAGAGATCACATCTCCTGAATCACATTTGTGTCATTTGTTTCAATCACCCCACTTAGTCAGCTGGAAAGGAACACAAGTAATCCAACTCACTTAGCAGAAATAGTTTTTGTTGGCATCCAAAACACGATTCACAAGTATGAAAAATTCTTTAAAACACTGCAATTTATATAATATAAACTCAAATTCCTTGAAAACTGTATCCTGGCTAATCCAACATAGTAAATAAAGAATAAATTTGTGAGTAAAAAAGACCTGGAAATATGTTTTATCACTTCCTAGCTCTGTGACTGTGAGCAAATTACTTATTATCTTTGAGCCCAAGTTTTCTCTTTTCTAAAATAATCACAATAAAATTCATTTCAAAGTGTAATTCTGAGGATATATCAAAAACACAGAAAAAGGCATAAAAATGCTTGACCCATGATAGAAACTAAATAAATATTAATTTCCTTACCTCATTTCCTTTCTTTCTAGTACAGAAAATCCTGTTAAAATACTTTTGAATGTTGCATATGGTTTTAAAAATTAAGTAACATGTCAATGTCTTATCTATGCAACAGTATTTTATATTGCTAATTTGAAGCAATTACTATTTGTGAATGTGATTATATATAATATATGAACTATAACTGTACAGTCATATATTTGGACAATTCAAACTGATACCATAATTTGGATCCATTATTCCAGAAATACATTGCAACTTTATTTCCCTTGGAATCAGTCTCACAGTAGTAGAAGAGAAAGAGACAAGATCTACCCCTCTTCAGTTGCAGAATAGCAATATTTTATGGCTTTTTCCCCATAGAGTTCTTGTGTTAGATACCATGCATTTCTCAAAATGTTTCTGCTTATCTGTCTTCCAAAGTTTGCTCATAGCCTCTAATAGATAGTGTTAGGAGCAAATATGTACAGTCCTGCATAGAAAAAGGGTGGGGAAAGAAAGACACGTTTGATGCATCTAAGAGGGTAGTCAGGAACAGTCTTATGGCCAAGAACAGCAGCAGGCTTGTATATCTGTCCATCATCAAACTGAATTCTTCCCATTAGCTATCAACAGGAGGTGGCTATGTGGGCATCAAACTAAAATAGAATTTGTCATCAGGAAGACAATGTGAGGAGGGAAAAAAAGGATTAACTGTTTCAGAATCAATTTCTAGATTAACATGATGTGTGCAAAGAATTGCTGTATATTTCTTACCTGTAGACTATAAAACTTCTATTCATTATTTTATTCTTTCATTAAACATGTTTCTGGATGCTTTTGAGAGAAATAGAGAAGTAAATAAATAATTATAATATATTAAGATGATAACTAATGTACACATAATGTGCCATAGGAATCCAAAGAAAGAAGTAATCAACTATGTAAAAAATATGGCAATGTTTTATTACTACACAAATTTGTGTCATCTTTGCATAGGGGACTATGCTCATCTTCTCTCTAATATTCCAATGTTCTTATATGTGCTACAGAATTGAAGCCAACTACAGAAATAACACAGAAAATCTAAGAATGAACAGATGGGTCTTGATTAACTGTTTGTCTTAGGGTATAAGAAAAGTATTGTCATCTTTGCCTTCATTTATTGCAGTCTTTTTTAGTATGTCTGTTTGATTTTCATGATTTTTAATCTCATTAACTCCATCTAAATATGTCAGCTTCTATTTTTCTATAATATCAGTATGTTTGAGAGTATGTTCATGCAACAATATAGATAGATATACTTGTAGATATGGATATAGATAGATGTAGAAGTAGATACAGATAGATGTACATATAAAATAGCTTCTTGGTTTATGGAAATATCAGTTTGATGCATTTCTTAAATTTTACAATGAAATATTTTTTCAGGCAATCTCCTAACAGAAAAGTGGATATAAGGCATAGCATTTATTAGCACCTAGTAAAATTAAGATGTTAGTACAAATAAATCCTCAGTGTGCTTTAAGATAGTGTGCTATAAAGACTTCCTTTCAATTGCAAAAACAAATAAGAAGTGAATTGAGGTACTCGTATTTAAGTGAAAGGATAAAATCTTGGTAAACTGTCAGCTTGAAAAATCCTATTTAAATGTCTAATGGCTTTGTTGCTAAAATATAAACTTGGGGGAAAAAATTCACTGCAGTTTCAGATAAAATTTATTATTCTTATCTGAGGCAATTGTTAGTACTAAACGATTTGCTCAAGTCTCATCTTGGTTGTCTCTGGCATTGGTGTTCCTCTTTGTTATCCCTGAAGTCCGGGAGCTATATGCATAAAAATATTTGTGCTCCCCTCCATAACCCCTCTCACAGTCACAGGAGCCAATGGCACAATCCGAAATGTAGCACAACACATTAGCTTGCCTGAGGTACTAACACCAGGCTAACCCAGAATCTGGGTCACCCTTGAGGAACCCACTCTAAAGAATAACAGCCATCTCTCTCCCTGCCTCTGTCCTGATGTCCTGATCTGGTGTCCATCAAAATTGAAATGCTTTAACCCAAGAGATCGTAGTCACCCTGCTACTATTAATCATCAGTATGACAAGACTTGGAAGTTCTAAACTTCACCTCTAATCTCTATTTCAGTCACATAATTAACTTTTCCACATGTCAAATTTTCATTTGTACTTTAGTTATATGTTATAAAAACCACAGTGCCCATATATAGATATTTCTTCAATGTTTTTATTCTGTCCATCTTTCCATTCTCTATAAGTAAATCCTGGTCACTGTTATCAATATGATTCTAATATTATGACACCTAGCACAGCTTCATAAGTAATTTTATGTTTACAGAATATTTTCTATTGATAATGGTGGCACTGGTGGGGCTGCAGCTTCTTGCTCTAGTCTAACAAGCATAAGTGTTGTCCTGTGAATGAACAAGTTTTTGCCAAGATCTATGCTATTTTCTGAGATTTTTGTTACAGATTTCTGATTATCATAGTTTTCATTTATTCCACTTGTAAAAGAAAACTACAAAAATTGAATGAAAAAATAAAATGTAAATGTCCTTACAGAGTGAGTTAAGTAATGACTCAAGACCAAGAAGTCTGATGTATAAGTGCCACAGAGAAAGTCATTCATTAATTGAAGGTCAAAAGCCTACATGCCATGAAATATTAAATGGAGAACAACAGAAGTATCCATTAGTGGAAGTAAAAAAAAGCCAGTATTACTGGAAGAAAGTTTCTTTCTGATGGTGAAAGTAGAGGTAAATATTAAATTGACATGGAAAAGATCTAGATACAAGGAACGGTCAAGAAATTCACAGAATGGGGGAGGTTATCAGAGAGTTGACAGTACTAGTGCACACAGTTTGTGCGACTAATTATTAGCATATGTACCAAATTTCAGGTTATGAGTATTTTTTCAGATATTGCCAAAGAAGCACATCAAATGTGAAAACCCTGAGTATGGATAAAAATAAATTTTGCACCATTATCAAGTTCCTCACAAAGCAAGAATAAGCACCTCAAACTATTTTGGAAGAGTTGTTAGTGGTTTGCAGAGACTGTTGCCCTAAGAAATCCGTGGTTAAAAAGTGGCATAGCCTTTTCAAGGAAGACACAGTAAATTGAAGATGACCTTTGTCCTGGGCACCCTGTGGAGGTCACTTCCTCAGATATTGTCAAAAAAGTTATAAACTTGTAGTAGAAGATCCCAGATTGAATAAAAAGCAGCTTACAGGAATGTTGGAGTATCACCTACAACCATTGTGAATATTCTCCATCAGCATCTAAGGATGTGAAAAGTCAGTGCAAGAGGAGTATGGAGAATGCTCACACTGCTTCAAAAACAACAGCATGTCGAGTGTTCACGACACTTTTTGGACCTCTACAGAGACAATAAAGATGAAGTTTTAAACCAGACTGTCACTGAAGATAAAATTTGGGTTCATCATGATGAGCCTGAGTCAAAGCAGTGGCATGAAAAGGGCACACCACCCACTAAGAAGTTCCAAGTGTTAAAATTGGCTGGAAAAAATCATGGCTACTATTCTTGAGATACGGAGTGTATTCTGCTTATTGACTACAAGGATAAGGGTGCCACAATAACTGGGGAGTACTATTCCAGTTTGCTGAAACAGTTAAAAGAATCTGTGAAGGAGAAAAGAAGACAAAAATGGACCAAATTGGTGTTGCTTTTACACACAACATGCCCGTGCACAAGAGCAGTGCTGTGTTGGCTACTCTTCATGACTGTGGCTTCCAAATGTTAAACCTCCCTCCCTACAGTCCAGAACTGGTTCCAACTGATTATTATTTGTTCCCAAATATGAAAGAACATCTTTGAGGGAAGACATTTACAGACAATGAAAAGATTAAAGCTACAATTTTGAGGGGAAAAACAAAACATTTTTTCCTCAGGGTATAAATAAACTTATCAAAAGATCTAAAAAGTGTATTGGGGTTAAGGGTGAATATATAGAAAAGGAAAAATAATAGTTTTGGTTTGTTTTAGTTTTTTACCCTTCTTCCCCTTCATTCCACGAATTTCTCAACCACCTCACTTAAATCTCAACTTACAAATGTATCATGGTTCCAAAACTCCAGGAGCACGTCAGTTGTGCAACTTTGAGCAATGATTTTCCCTTAAAGGATTGGTAGACATGGTGGTAATGCCCTGCTCACTGGTCACATAAGCCAATCTAAACTACAATGTACAGACCCTGCAATTCTATTTCAAATACACTTAACCATTTGTAACAACAGACTTCTGAAATTCAATTTGTGAACAAAATAAACAGTATTGTTCATTCAGCATATATACATTACTTCTCAGGCACCATGTCAATCTAACCCTTACCTTGGTCTGGGAGATAATTATTGTTATTCTCTTTTACAGAGAAGCAAGCAATCCTAAGAACTCATCTTCCTCAGGCATGAGTACATTGTAACACTGTTTATTTGCATAAAAGAAAATGTCCTTTAAATTGTTATTCTCCAGTTTTCATGTTTGAACAACTGCAATCCACACTCAGCGGGCAGTAGCTTCGACACAAAATCCTTCTAACACATTTATAGGAGCAGGGTCCCTGTCAAGGACCACCCACAGAGTGCAATGCATTTGCAGGCTTCAGGAGCCTACATAGATTTAGACACATTCTTGGGCCCTATTTTAAGACTCTTGTTAGGCCTTTAGGTTCTATTTTAAATAACCCTTTTAATCTTTCTAAAATACTCACCCAAAGTTCAAAGCTGCAGCTTAGTTTTAAACTACTCATTTTATTCTTCCATTTTAATTTGTACTTATGTAACCTTTTACTTTTTTCATGGGAAGAAATAGATTTCCCTTTACAAAGGAATAAAATTTTCCCCCAAGGATTTACCCCTAAGAAAAATAGCATTCGTTTTCAATACACATTTACTAAGTAACTACCTTTTTGAAAGTTAAAGGCTAACTAAGCCTGAGAAGGTAGATGAAGGATAAACTTGGTCTGTGCCTGCCAGGGGCTTAACATCTAATTATCGAGACAGAAATAATAGGAATCAGGGTCAAATTTTAAAAGAAAGCTTCATGGTTATCTCTCCAAGAAACAGCTTGTTGCTTCCCCAGGAGTGAGTTCTGACTTCCCAATGTGACAAAGGGAACGGAAAACAATAATCCTCTATGATAAATGTTAAAGGTTTCTGGTTCTAGCAATAACTCTTAAAGTGAACAGGGCAATGCAGAAGAAAGGGGGCAACTTCAGAATTGACTCGAGTATGCATGGGGACGTGCTTTTACAAACCACATAGCCCTTGCTCACCACACCTTCCCCAGAATCACTGCTACAGGGAGCCCCCAGGCATAGAAGCGAGGATGTCATGCATCTCAGAGGTCCTGAGACAGGAAAAGATTGAGAACCACAATGTCTGACATGCTGCAGTTTTTTAGGTGCAGCTTCTAATGACACCAGAGTATATATTCGTCTTCCTGTTTGTTGTTATTTAATATAGAACAAATAATATCTTACACAGAAGTCATCAATAGAGAATTCAAGTAGGAGATTACCTTTGTCACCCATTACGAGGCTGTCTCTTCAGGAAGCCTGAATCACCTCAAAGTTGAGTTGCTTAGAAAGCAGTCTGTGATAAAAATAAGTGTGAAGATGGTTATCTAAAACAAATGACTTTAATTTATTAAAAACCAACCTTTTGAGAATACTCCCATAAACCACCATAGTTTATACTTCCTACAAACCGAGAGAATTAGCCTAATTCTCTTCTAACATTACATACTGCAGGCATCTATTCTCTTTTGAGAAGACTTCATTCTCTTTTTTTACCACTAAAATAAAACTCCCACTGCCACAGCCTGCTCAATCTCAGTCCTTATTTTTTTACCTTCTTTCACACTTGACATTCATCTATGAAATGCACCCCTAACCAGCTGATCTCTCTTATCCTCCACCCATGTGCACCCTTTCTTCAGCACTCACATTTATGTTTTTATATTTAGCTGCCACACTGACCAATAAACTGATTGTGGTAGACAGCATTTTTCTTTTGAGTTCATTTTTTTTCTCACATAGAAGAGGGTTTTTCTTTAATAATTATATAACACATTACTCATAAAAATTTGTTACAGAAAACATTTTTAAAATGAAACGGAAAAGCTACTTCACTTTATCACATCAAAATCACTAAAAAATTAAATTTAAATAACTAAAATTTTGTTATTTTCCCTATCAGTCCTTTTTCTATGTATAACTTTTTATTTTAAAATAATTTTAGATTTACAAAAAGTTGAAAAAAATAGATTTCCTGTATACCTTCCTCCAGCTTCTCCTATATCTTCCATTGCTATAGTGTAATTAAGGAAATCTTCTATGTATATTTTTACAAGGTTGAAATAATACTTTTGTTCACTCTTTCTTACATTTAATATGATAGCATAAGCATTTCTATTATTTTAAAATGTTCAAAACCATTAATTTATTATCCAAATAATGTCATACTACATCAATGCATGTTTTTTAACTACTTCCACACTGTTGAATAACTAGATTGCTTGCAAATATTTTTCTATTATTAAAAATCTTCATCAACACAGGTTATTTTTTTAAATTTTATAGGTCAAATATATTTTCTCTTTTTAAATTGTTTTTTCTTAGTTATTGTTGAAGGTAAACATTTGTAAGTTATGTATTTGGGCTTTTTTACCACATACTTATGGGTATATCAATGTTTTGCTTAACAATTTTTGTAAAGCTTGCATGTTAGGAATATTCAGAATTTGGACTCAAAGTTTGCAAATATTTTTCATTGTTTGATGATTATGTTTTAATTATTTGTTTTATTTTCACTTTGATAATCCAAAACAATTTTGCCAACTGAAAGCATACCTCTTTTACAGTAGTCATTTGTAATTGAAAAACGTTTTCAATAAGACTTTCATCCACTAACAGCATTTCTCAAACTGAGATCCACCCACCACTTAAGCATGTGAATGTGTGACTATTGGGAATTAAGAATATATTTTTCTTAAAAAGGGTCCATATGTTATTCAAATTTGACAAAAACTGCTATAGGTTCAAAGGTCAAAGAAGGAATGCCAAGTTATAAGGAGATGCTACGTCACACAAAATAAAGTTTATCATAGGATTAATTTGTATTATGTTTCTTAGTGTTAGTTATTTTATAACTAGTAGTTTAATGTCATATATATTCATAACTAAATTATAGCTAAACTATAAAATAGTCTATTTTATATTATAATAAACTGAAAATCAAAAAGTTGTTTTATACTTCAGCAATTCCAAATTAATACAAGTCCCCAAAGAGCCCAGGCTTTCTTCTATCTCCTGCCTCTGCCCTTCCTGACCCCCTTTATCCCTCCATCCCCACTACATGGAAAATTCCTGGGCCTCACCGTCACTTGCCTTGATCATGCCACAAACTCAGCCCCAATATTGTCTTACTTTGAAGTTCTCCACTAATGTTTTCTCTATGTTTATTCTTCCTGTTGCATATTAAATTTGTTTTTATAGCTGTTCTCCATCCCCAACTGTCAGTAACCTGAGAAGAGGAGAGTTGGTCATCACTGTAGCCCTAGCACCCAGCAAAGTTCCTGACATATTCAGAGCTCCATTATTTTTGTAAAATAAACTGAGTTATCCACATAAGGTAAAAATCTTTTGGGAGATTTATAAAAAACTTGACCTCATTTTTTGAATTATACTTATAAATACTACTACAAGTTCATCTCCAAACTCTGCCATCAATTCTGTCTCATGGGGTCCACAGTTTCACTTTGGTACTATCAAACGCTTTCTATTCACTGACAGTGACTCAGGGAGAGAAGAATACCTTTCTCAGACAAGTGGTTAATAATCATGCCTAGTTTTTAACTTTTTAATGTTGAAATAATTTTATGCTTACAGAAAAGTTGGAAGAATAGAACTAAAAACTTTACCAGATACCTAGTTTTTATCATTTTGCCATATCTAATTTTTCTATACATATAACCATAAAATATTTTCTCTGAGCCATTTGAGAGTTATTTGCAGAATCATGCCTTTTACCCATACATACTTCAGTGTTCATTTCTGAAGAACAAGGGCATTCTCTTATGTAGCCAGAAGACATTTATGAAATTTCGGAATATAATATTTATAGAACACTTACTTAATATACAATCTATTTTTTAATATATTTTTTACATTTTTTCCAATAATGTCCTTTACACAATTTTTTTCTCTGACTCAAATACAAAATCACATGTAACATATAGTTGGCATGTCTTGTTGGTCTTCTTCATCTGGAACAGCTCTTCAAAATTTGTTTTTCATGACATTGAAATTTTCCAAAAGTAACTTTGGGTTTGTCTGATGTTACCCTGTGATTAGATTATGGGTTATGCATTTTCAGCAGAAATAGAATATTACTAATGTTGTGACTTGCTCAGCACTTCATATCAGGAAGCAAATCTCACTTTATCCTATTATTGGTGATATTAATTTTTTTATTGGGGTGACATCCGTTAGCAAGGATCAATAGGTTTCAGGCATCCAATTCTACAGTGCATTGTCAACTTGATGTATAATAAGTTCACCACCTAATGTGACTTCTCTTTCCATCACCTTATATTTAGCTTCCCCCCTCCTCTCCCAACCCCTCCCCTTTCTCCCCTCCCTAACCCACTCGTCCCCAAATAAACATTAAACTATTGATTGTGTCCATGGGTTATTTGTTTGCTCATATCTTTTTTTCTTTACTTTCAGTTTTATATTCCACATATGAGTGAAGTCATACAGTTCCTTATTTTTTCTGTCTGGCTTATTTCACTAAGCATGATGATCTCCAGATCCATCGATTTTGTTGCAAATGGCAATATTTCATCTTTTCTTATACCTGAGTAATATTCCATTGTGTATATGTACCACAGCTTCTTTATCCAGTCATCTGTCGCAGGGCACTTTGGTTGTTTCCATGTTTTGGCCACTGTGAACAGTGCTGCAATGAACATTGGGGTACATAAGTCTTTGCGGACAAAGGTTTTCAAGTTCTTTGGGTAGATCCCCAGAAGGGGGATTGCTGGGTCAAATGGTAACTCCATTCCCA